>OX459036.1:25225596-25490313 GCA_949775005.1 Orthosia gothica
CTATCTACTCGTGGAGGTCCATAAAAGAAGGTATGTACCCTAATGACATCCTCAAGTGCGCCAGAAGTATATTAATATCGACATTGAGGCTATTTTTGATTGACATCGAAAGCCTGATTTGAATGATTAATTAAGCTTCGGAACCAGAGTCTTAAATGTAATAATATGATACAACATAATGTGCATAAGGTATTATCTCCTGGCTCCCAAACTTGGTTTATAGCCTGTGACTTGGGGACCAGTGATTCCATAAGGGTACATAAAAGGTCAAAAATCTGTTTTCACCAGTAACATAGCTAACATAACAATATAATGATTATTTATGTGTTTAAATAGAGAACAAAAAATAATAAAAAATAAAAATTATGTGTTAGAGTGAGAGTAAGTGTGTCGGGTAGGTGTAGTATGTGGAATACACACTCTCACTCATTCTGTGAGTAAAAGTGAAAGTGGGAGTATGAATGAGTGTGTGTGTTTGGGGGAAGATCTGTCTAAGGCATATGGGACGACCAATTTTTCGGTTTCGCCATACGATTTGTCAATCAGCCATTTTTTTACTGAATTTTTGCATTGGTGATAATTTAAGCTGTGGATATGGAGAAACTTATTGATTTTATTCTATAAATATATAGCTGAGGTAGGTGAATTGGTGTTGAGCGAAGGTAGTTTTGTGACTAACTGGTGGAAGGACAATACGTGGGACACTCAGAAAGTTTTGCGAAACTAAAAAAAAATTTTCTATACGTACATATATTTTTATTAAATCTTTTCAAAGTACTTTCCACCAGCCTCTATACAAAGATTCATGCGCCTAAACCAGTTTTCAAAACACTTTTTCCAGTCCGCCGCAGACACCTCGTTTACAGCCTGCTCGAACGCAGCCAGCGCATCTTCCGGCGACGAAAATTGTATCCCTTTGAGCTGATTTTTTATTTTTGGGAATAAAAAGAAGTCACACGGTGCTAGATCAGGGCTGTAAGGAGGGTGACCCAGGAGTTTGACTGGCGTGCTGTCCAGGAAGTCCCTCGTTTTGAGTGCGGTGTGCGCAGGTGCATTGTCGTGGTGGAGCAGTAGCCCGCGGAGCCCTGTGTTTGGTCGCTTGTTGCTTATAACAGAGAAAACTTCTGGCAAACATTTGGTAGTATACCATTCGGCATTAATGCTTCTTTGATCCCGTAAGGGAATTGATACCAAGTGGCCAGCCAAATTAAAAAAGCTAGCGATCAAAATCTTACCCCCGCTTCTAGATCGCTTCACTTTGGTAGGCGTTGGCTCATTTTGAAACACCCAAACAGTCGACTGGCGCTTGGTTTCTGGGTCGTATTGATAAATCCAGGACTCATCACCTGTAACGATGTCGTAAACACGCCGAGACGAGCCTGCTTCAAATTTGTTAAGCATATCACGGCACCATTCCACCCGGGCCTGCTTCTGAGCATCGGTGAGGTTGTGCGGCACCCAGCGTGATACTATCCTCCTCACGCGAAGATGGCTGTGTAGAATCTCGTGAACGCTTCCCGATCCAATCTTCAATATGTGTTGAATCTCCTGATATGTAATTCGCCTATTGTCTTGGATTAAATTTTTCACTGCTAGCACGTTTTCTTCGGTAACAGCCGTCAAAGGGCGACCGCTTCTTTCGTCATCCCCCAAAGTTGGTCGACCGCGCTTGAATTCGTTATACCAACGATACACGGTTACCTTGGAAGGGCCTTCATCCATGAATGCCATTTGAAGTCTATCGTACGATTCATCCGGTTTCAGGCGACACTTGAAATCGTATAAAATCATAGCTCTAAAATGTTCCCGGCGCAGATCCATATTTCAGTGAGACACAATACTTTGAATTAACTCGCAAAAAATGTGGAGGGAAATTTTGAAATTGGAACTTACTTATTTTTACTTATAAATAATCATATTTTCGAAAAACATTATAACTGGCCAGTCTCCCATATATAAAAACTTTTTTTCGCAATACTTTCTGAGGGGCCTGGTATCTGCACGACGTTTAGTACTTACTGTGAAAGGCAGTCCATGTTTCCTTAATACACATTGTAACACGTACAACCCTCTCACAGACAGTACCCTGCATTCCCTAAAAAGTTCCAATGTAGAGTATCTATAGGGCCTGCATAAAATAACTTTGAGTATAGCTCTCTGAGCTCTCTCTAATTTCAGAAAGTATGTTTTGCAGGCGCCACCCCAAGCTGGCAAACAATACAGGAGAAGAGACTGACAGAGTAAGTAATAGACCATCATAAGTGTTTCTGAGTCAGCCGAACCACGGAGTTTCTTAAAGATGGTAATGAGTTTACCGGTTCAGGTGGCTAGATTATCTAGATGACTATACCAGTTCAGATTCTTGTCAATTTGCACGCCCAAGTATTTTACTCAAGAAGAGGCTGTCAGAGAAGTACAGGTACAGCAGGAGTTTGTAGAACAGGTATGAGCTTTAATAGTAGGCTTTATATTTGGCTGAGTCTTATTACTTAAAGAAAATGAAACAAGTTTAGTTTTTTCCGCATTTAAGGTTAACAGATTTTTGTTAAACCAATTCATGACAATGTCCAGCGCCATCCGAGCATATTTTTCTGTTTCAGTCTAATCATTGTCATAAAAGAGGAGAGCTGTATCATCAGCGTAGGTAAATATGGAGCAGTTTGTTAAAGGAAGGGAACACAGATTATTAATGTAGATGAGGAACAAGGTTGGGCCTAGAATGCTTCCGTGTGGGACGACGTATTCTATTCTAGCTTTATCGCTTATTACCTCATCCAATTCAACATGTTGGAAACACACCTGGAAAGTATACCCTTTCAAACAAAAGAAGAATTTTCGGGGTTGGTCCAGGCGGTTTGGATTAGTCGGGTAACATACCAAAGAAAATGTTTCGACGAATTGACAACCTGCTTCCTTTTTTGAGGTTGGTTAAAAATACTTAATAATTAACACTGTCACCAAATTTCAAGTTCATAGGTCAATGGGAAGTCTACAAATTCTTCGGAACAAAATTTTGTGACAGACGACGGACAGACAGACAGAATGACACGTGAGAGACAGCAATAAGGCTCCGTTTGGACCCTTCGGGTACGGAACCCTTAAAATATGGCAATAGAATAGAATAGAATATAAAATTGCTGGTATGTATGTATATTTTGATGACATGGCTATAAAAAATAAAACCGGCCAAGTGCGAGTCGGACTCGCGCACGAAGGGTTCCAACTTGGTAAATTGCGGTTTACGATTTATGACGTATTAAAAAAAAACTACTTATTAGATCTCGTTCAAACCAATTTTCGGTGGAAGTTTACATGGTAATGTACATTACATTTTTGTTTTGATTTTATATATCTCTTCTTTTAGAAGTTACAGGGGGGGGGGACACATTTTACCACTTTGGAAGTGTCTCTCGCGCAAACTATTCAGTTTAGAAAAAACATATATTAGAAACCTAAAAATCATTTTTGAAGACCTATCCATAGATACCCCACACGTATGCGTTTGAAGAAAACAAAGTTTTTTAGTTTCAGTTTCAAGTATGGGGACCCCCATAATTTATTGTTTTTTTTCTATTTTTGCGAGAAAATCTTAATGCGGTTAACAAGAATACATCTTCATACTAAGTTTCAACAGCATAGTTCTTATAGTTTCGGTAAAAATTGGCTGTGACATACGGACGGACAGACAGACAGACAGACAGAAAGACAGACAGACATGACGAATCTATAAGGGTTCCGTTTTTTGCCATTTGGCTACGGAACCCTAAAAATGGATTGGCATGTCAAAGTTTTAGGTTATTTTCTTACACGTTTACCTACATAAAAAGTAAATTAGTTACAGAGGTTCTTAAAAAGAACGATGTCACACAGCCTATGTTTTTTTATGTTGTAGCATAAAGACATGAAAGCCCTGTTATCACATCCTTTTAACAAGCCCTTCAAATCCCTGCCCCGAACAAATCTTCTAAACGAAACAGATTTAGGAAACCGCATATTTACGAGGCGAGTTTACAAAAAATGGCTAGTGCCTCCTTAACTATCTGCCAATACATTTTCCTGTAGCCAACTTCGCGAGTGGCTAATATATCGCACCTTATCTAGCCCCGTGGCTGATATATCTCCTGTTTAGCTCCGGAGATGAACGCTAATGTAATCAACGATATAAGGCGATGCATTTGTCTTTAGTGGGAACGAATTGGCTTCTTTTGTATCAGCACTGACCATCCTACTTCTATTATAAACTCGAAAGATTGTGAGGATGGATGGACGGTTGTTACTTGTTCAATGATATTCAAATAAACAGATATGTTATAAGCGCGCACATTGTGAAGACTCGAATAGGAGACAATTGTATCCTTTAGTCTTTAGTTTATGTCACGCATGGCAAAGAGCGATACTCTTTGTTGAAACAAAATCAAAATTAAAAAAATGCCATCGTGTGTATTTATAAAGTGCACCAATTAAAATACCAAATTACAAAAAAAAGAGGGAACTCATACCATATGTAAGTACGCAATACACCTCAATTTACTAATTTATTCAATTTTTTTTCCTAATTGAGAGAGATATTTGGAGGTTACAAAAAGAAAAAAAACATTGGTGGTCAGAATAAAGTTTGTTTACATTCATACGCAAGTGTCAAACACTAGCTGTCTCTTTTTTTCTTGTTGGTTTTATCAAGCCATCCCTTTCGACTTGTAGTGAAATGTCAGATGAATGAAAAGTGTGTATGTGTGCTGCCGCTGCTGCGCGGAACACTTTTTTTAATTGTTTTGTGAGTGTATAACGTATCTGTTTATTTGAATATCATTGGTTGTTACTCTGTCATGCAAAAACTACAAAAGGATTTTGATGAAACCTTTAAAGTAATAAAGCTTATACAACATTACAACAGACAGGCTATAATTTATAATAATAGCGTTACTAATTCCACGCAGGCGGTATATTGGTAGGTATCCTGTTCACTAAACATAGCTCACTGATTGTTAGATTTTCAGGCGTTTAATTAGGTAAGGACTCTAAGAACTACTACTCTAGGAATGGAGCTTCCGAGAAAATGTTAATCTTTTAATTCAAAGATCAAAAGATTTAAAAGATTTTATCTCCTTTTAATATAATATCTCATGTTTCCCCAAACATACTAATTACTTCCTCGGGAAATTTAATGCCAACCAATGTAATTTCGTCGAATCAATCATGTCGGCAATTTCCACACGTTTGTTTAATCGTTAACAAGATGGAATTATGTTGTTTATTCAAAATGCCATACGTTTTAACCCTGTATGAATTCCATACTAATCTAATCGGAATTTGATTTTTTGTGCTTGATTTGGTATCGGGTAAAAGTGTTTCTTCATTATTGTTTGTTTAAACTTAAGCTTGTGAACGCAACTGTACTTAGGCCTCTTCCAAACTTCACCATCATACACCGTCCTCGGTATTCCGTATTCAGCTTCACAATGATATAACATAACAACTACTTACCTTAGCTTAGTGAGAATCAGTACTGCAGGTATGGTTTCGCTTCTGAAGGTAGCTCTAACTCCGAGCGTGGAATCCGCCCAGTGTGACGTCAAGCCTTCTCGAGTGTCCAGTCTGTGAACAAAGAGGATTAAGTCAGTTTGACAGAGCACAGAGACACCTGGCGGCTGCTGCTGGAAACGGCATTGTCAAAAAAAAACATAAATCAATGGTATCTATGAATTTCATATATTGGCACCCAATACTCTTTCAAAAAGCTATTATCATTTCAATTCAAATAATTTTAAAACAAGATTTTAAATAACTCAGCAGGTAGTTTAGGACTAGATTTTTGGATATAATTTTCATTTTAATAATGATACCTCATCAGGAATTTATGTTAAAAACTTTCGAAAACTTCACAATAGAAAGATGAAGCCATAAAATCCTCAGAACTAATATTAAAACTAATAACGCACTAGTATGAAAATACCATAACGACCATAGACCTCCAAAGAAAAACAAACTAAAGAATAAAGCGATACATATCTGCTAAAAAAAAAAAAAAAAGATAAGAGTGCGGAGCAAGTGAACGAGTTTGTATATCTGGGAAGTATGTTCACAAGGGATGGAAAGATTGAAGAGGATGTGGAAAGGAGAGTGAATGCAGGGGATAAAGTGAATGCTGCTATGCATGCAGTTGTGACCAACAAGTCGATGTCTCCGGAAGCTCGGCTTGCCGTTCACAACAGCGTGCTGGTGCCTACACTTATGTATGATAGCGCTGGTAAATGAAACTAGCAGCAGAGACGAAATCAAAACGTCAAAAAGGCAGATGACATAACGGAAACACTAATTATGTATTGTTATTGTAAAGATTTGTTTTTATTTGAGTAATATTTTAAAGTCAAAAATGGAAGGTAGATTCACCGACTGTTAGTTTATTTCAATAAAATAATTGGTAACTATATTCGTTCAAAATATTTGTAAAAAGTATTATTAATTACTAAACAAATAATGTACACAATTACTGTATTTTTACAAACCTAAATCTATAATTAATTGATAAACGAATGTCACCGGATGTTGTTGCTGTGTGACGTCTTGTCATTTGTTTAAACGTATAAATAGGCTGGTTCTAGTCGAAGAACTCAGTATTGAATTGTATTGAACTGTGCACATATCTTCATAAAATTAAGTTGTGAGACTTACTGTTGGTGTGAGTAATAAAAAGTGTAAACTAGATGTCTGATCGTTATCATTTGAGAATCCTGAGTACGCCCGCTCTTACATCAGAAGAAAGGGATCAACCCGAGCCTCAACTGGACCCATCAACACAGTCGCCTTGCCTAGCCTACCGACCACTCGACCAGGACATTCGGATGAGCTGAATTTACTTCGTTGCCAGATCAAGTTGCAGAAAAGGATGTTTTTCAAAAACAAAACACCAATACCCACAAGCTAAGTAAAATTTATTTACCTTATTATGATCTTGACCAGCATAAAATAACAATTGAGTGAACAAGTTACCTGTCTATCCACCGTGCGAGGTAGTTCAGTCTATTGCTAGGATGAAGGGATTTTCATGCTTGCTAAGACGCGCCAAGCAATTGATCATTGTTCGTAAAATCTGCAAGAAACCAGTTCATTCATTTGAGGGCTGCTGGTATACAAAGAAACACTAGGAACATTCCGAGACAACTTCTGCTTCATCTGCTGCACCACCACCTTCACGCCGAGAAGTCTACTAAAAAGAGGTGATATCTTTCTTGTATTAATTGATAGTATTTCAAAATTTTCACTTTATGAGAAATGTTTCTGGGTTAAGAGGGTAGTTGAATTTAAAAAAAATACGACTTTCTTTATGTATTTCGAAACGTAGCCACAATTGGTCGCCATGTTGGTGGCGTCATAACGTTCAAGGAAATCATGATACTACAGTGTCAACTACACGTAGATTGACTAAATATATCCGAAAATAAGTGCAAAAATATTATTAAACAACAAATTTTATTTTGTCTTGTGATAAAGGATTTATAAAGGCTAATGTCGATAATATACCCACCTGATGGACGATTTAGAAGTTTTGAGCATAAATAAAGTAGTCGTAATGAATAATACGTGAGAGTAGACCGGTGTTAGTTATTGTTGTTTACCAGGTACATTAGGAAACATAATTGTCATAAAGTAATCGTTTATACATATGGATAGGCAGATTGATTGGTTTAGGTTACTACACCGATGCACAGGTTAATTTCCATCAAAGCTGTGTATGGTTAAGATAACCGTGTGGACATTATACTCTCGTAATATTTTTCATGTTTCAGATACCATATTGTGTCGCAGCCTGAAGCCTCTGCTGAAGGCTAGCGATTCAGATGCTGAGCGCGAAGGTTGACGTGTCAACGTCTGAGAGGTTAAGAAGAACAGCATGCAAGCAGTTCGCTGGTCTTAGCCGAACGGTACGAACGTGCGCAAGTTTGGAATGGAATACTCGGTGAGTCGCTTCCATTTTATTTTGATAGTGAAGTCGAATATTCTCTAGTGATGAGATGCTATTTCGAGTTTTAAGTGTTCATGTTGGAACACTGAATTGGTTGGTAGTGGTTATACCTAGCACTATCACTAGTTAATTAAGACACACCTGGTAAAAAGCAAGTAGCTAATAAGTTACCTATTGGGTTGTTAGTACTTTCCTAGTTTCAACATTTGGTTCAGTACGAACTTTAGGATGAGATATCCCATAAGAAGGAGATGAGATATCCAAAATGACTGAATAACTAGTCGTTTTCAGTGGCAAAGCGAGTTAGTAATGCCGTTGGGCTATCGTAATTGTATCGAGTTAGTAACGGTACTGGTCATTTGCGTGTATTCAGGACGGATCTTGTTGCGTAACGATGTACAACCAACGTCTTCAGATCTGAATTCACTTGCTTACTTTCAAAGTAATATTATGATAACAGTAGATCACGCGATTGTTTTCTTACATGAAAACTGAGTTAGTGACCGACAGTAAATGGTTACTGTTGATAATCTGATATTTATGATATTGATCAGAGTTAATTCGTGAAGCTCCTTAATAGTATCAGGGTTAGTTGTTTCTCTTTTATAAGCCATCAGTATGTTCCAAAATCTTTAAGTAGAAAACGCGAATCATGTTGGAAGGATACCCGATCGCCAAGTTCTTTGAGAATTAGACGTCATAGTTGATGACTGTGGTAGTGAAACCGAATCTGATTAACATGTCTACTCATAAGACCAATTCTGGACCGCACCTCATGCCTTTACTTTGTTTAGTTTAAGTTGTTGATCGTCGGACCTTTTTCTAATGAATAGTGTTGTGTGGGAAACTTTAATACGAAAACTGAAGAGGCCCGGTATTAAGTCCGCGATAGGTGATTATGACAGGATAGTGATCATTATACACCGAAAGCTTTAAATAGATACGCTTAAACCTACAAGTACACGGTAGGTTAAGGAAGTTGCCAGCGGGTCATGTACCAGTCGATGTTGATGTTAAAAGGATTTTAATGATGATGAGCAAGCTCAAAATGTCGAGTAATTGAGTCTATCAGCCGTATTATGTTTGACCGTACCAGTGGATTCTGGCGGAGGTCGGGGTCTTGAGAGACCGTTGTGTGAGAGCAATATAATTGCTGTTCGGCTACAGAGCCGTGGCGTTAGAGGTTTTACTCGAGGGTTTCTGTAAGCTTGGCAGTTTTCGCTGCAGAAGAAGTTTTAAAGTTTGATTTGAGCGACTGGTGGTACATGGCCCAGGGTAATTTATTTATTATTTATTTATTTAATACTTCATGCACACACAAGTACAGAGGCGGACTTAATGCCTTAGGCATTTTCTACCAGTCAACCTTTGGGTGATAGAGAGATAAACAGTGGTAGGTGCAATATTGAAAGTTACATGGATTATTTAAATATACATACAAACTATAAATACAATATAAATATACCATATATATTCAAAATAATAAACTAAATACATAAATATACATAAACATTAGTAGTAATAGATACATAATTGAAAAACATTAGCGCTGTTACGATACTACTGCCAACTTCTTACGGATATGCTCGCGAACTTTAACTTTGAAGGTTAACCGGTTGGTTGCCATCCTGATTTCCTGGGGGAGCGCATTCCACAGAGAAATAGACTGAACGAAGAAGGAACGATGAATGAAGTCAGTGCGGTGAGTGGGACATTGAAGAAGGCGGTTATGTGATGACCGTAGATTTTTACTGTGGTTGGAGCAAATGTATTGAAAGTAAGGGGCCAGATAACTAGGGAAATTGGAAGAGTCGAGAAATGAGAACAAGGTAGTTAGTGCCCTTTGCTCTCTGCGCTGGCGTATGGGCAACCACTTTAGAAGTGATCGATGCGCAGAGACATGATCATATTTACGCAAATTGAAAACAAATCGAATGCAGTAATTTAGAAGACGGTCAAGTTTGTTGAGAAGATCTGCATTCAGGTCATAGTAGCACACATCACCATAATCAATGATAGGAAAAATTAAGGTCTGCACAAGCATTGCCTTCGTGTTGATTGGTAATACATTTTTCAAACGATACAGTGCCCGCAGCGTTCCAGTGACCTTCTGACTCACACTAGTGATTTGAGTACGCCAATTTAGAGTTTTATCGATGTGCAAGCCCAGGTCCTTTACATCAGTGCTGAATGGAATGATCTTACTGTCAAATAAAACAGGCGGCAAAGTTGCACCATCTACTTTAGCAATGTTTCGATGACTTCCAATGATGATCGCCTGACATTTATTGGGGTTTACTGCAACACCAAATCTATCAGACCAGGTTTTTATAGCCGATAAATCCCTGTTTAATTTGCTGATAACGTCAGATATTTCGTCGACATTCCCTTGATGGTACAACTGCAGGTCATCTGCATACAGATGATACGCACACTGAAGTTCGGAAGTAATGAGATTTATAAAAATAGAAAATAGAAGAGGAGAAAGAATGCCGCCTTGAGGAACGCCAGTTTCCAAGTCACACCAGCGAGATGAAGAATCTCCAACCTAAACTGACTGCTGACGTTCCTGAAGGTAAGAGGTGAACCATTCCAGTGCTTCAGGAGAAACCATCAAATAGGACAGAATGGCTAACAGGATGTCGTGACTGACGGTATTGAAGGCGTTTGAGAAATCGACCAACACTAGAACAGTAACTTTGGTGTCTTCCAATCCTGCCCTTATATCGCCAGTCACTTTAAGGAGGGTGGACACAGTGCTGTGCCCGGGCCTGAATCCAGATTGTAGAGGGCTAATGAGCGAATTACTGTGCACAAACTTTGAAAGTTGTTTATGGACACAGGCCTCAAGCACTTTGGATAGAAAGGGAAGGATAGAAATTGGACGGAAGTGGGTTGGAAGTGAGGGGTTGGCAACTTTGGGTAGTGGACGAACATAGGCTTTACGCCACTGGGAGGGGAAAACTCCGGAAAACAATGAAAAATTTACAATGTGCGTGATAGGAGGTAAAAGGTGATCCAAAACAGTGATTATCATACCACGAGTGATATTATCACATCCCACTGCTTTGGATTTGATGGAAAGTATGATCTTTTTGATCTCTCCCGGTTCAACTGGAATGAAACGAAAAGGGTTAAGGTGAGGACGCGTTAGACCAGAGATTAGAGACAGAGTTTGTTGCTTGGTTAGACGATTCATGGTAGGCACAGTGGAGAAATGACGGTTGAAGTTGGTAATGATTTAGTTAAAGATCAAAGTTCTAAAATTTCCCTATTGTCACGAACCCAATGATCTAGTTTGGTCAGGAGTAGCCGAGCGTTGTGCGTTGGCCTGTGTGGCAACTGTTGGCCTTTATGGCAACTGTTGGCCTGTGTGGCAACTAAACGCCAGTGTGCCAACTGGAGGCCTTTATGGCAACTGTAGGCCAGTGTGGCAACTGGAGGTCTTTGTAGCAACTGTGGTCCTGTAAGTTGGTTTAAAATAAACACGTTTGTGTAAGGAACCTTACAGAGGATTCCTGTAGAGTTATGAGGTTAAGATAAAGTAAACTCGCATAGTCACGCGAGAGGTGAGGTCACCATGTTAATGTTGATGACGTTCGAATCGACAAGCCTTCGTTACGAAAATTGAAATAATTTTGGTTTTCTAATTTTTATTACTATGCGTAGATTGTGTTAGTAAGATATACAAAGCTGAAGTACCAATTGAGATTGTAGATGATGAATAGACGTAACATAGGACAGACTAAATCTCTGTGTGAACAGGTTCTGAGTTCAGAGAGTTGAGTTGACTCGACAACGTAGGGATGTGCGAGTAGAGCAATTGAGAAGAGAGCTATGTGATGGCTAAAGGTCGTGAATAAGATACCTGGTGTCTTTTTCTTTTGTTTCATTTAATGTGACATTAGTGACTATCAGTGGTAATTAATCTTTTGGTACCTCATGTAGAATTATTACAAATGGGGAATCCGCTACAATGGCACAGATTACAGCCATTTTTATTTTCTTTTTCTTCATACATCATGCTATTACTCGCGGTACATCTAGAGCTAACAGTCAAACTGAATGGGTTTGGGTTAATAAAATAGGTGAATTGTAATTGGCATTAAAATATACGAAATCTAAGGCTACTGAATGGCCCTTTTGATTAACTAGGTAAAATAGCCCCTCCCCTGCAATTGAAAATACCATATCCGTTTAGACCCTAAGCATAGAATGGCCGAAACGGAAGCAAAAAAAAAAAGGAGAAAAAAAGAGAGGAAAAAGAAAAAAAAATTAAAAAAAAGGTTTTGGTTTTAGAAAAAGACTTTGGTCACTCAATGAACTTTGAACGACTAGACCGTGATAGCAAGAATAAATAATAATGAAAAAAAAAAAAAAAAAAAAAAAAAGTCAAAGACTGGCCTCTGAATCTTTATGCTCAAGCAACGAACTACGACCTCTGAGTTTCAGAATTAGTTGGTTAAATAAAATTCTGTCAAAAGAAGTCAAAGACGGGGCCTCTGAATCTTTATGATCAAGCAACGATCTGCGACCTCTGAGTTTGATAGTTAAATAAAACTCAGTCAAAACAAGTCGTAAGACTAGCCTCTGAATCTTTATGATCAAGCTACGATCTGATACCTCTGAATTTGATTTGAGTTAGCAAAATGGATGTGTAAAAAGGCCTTGGTCATGGCTATGGTTTAAGTTGGATGATTCAATAAAATTAAGGTCAAAACAAGTCAAAGATGGGCCTCTGAATCTTAATGGACAAGCCACTATCTGCGATCTCTGAGTTTGACTCATTCACTCACTCATATTTTAATTTTTTTTATGATTTTCAGAGATTCGCTGGGCCTAGCAAGGCCCGCTAGTCAGTATGGCCGTGATAGCGCTGGTAAATGAAACTAGCAGCAGAGACGAAATCAAAACGTCAAAAAGGCAGATGACATAACGGAAACACGAATTATGTATTGTTATTGTAAAGATTTGTTTTTATTTGAGTAATATTTTAAAGTCAAAAATGGAAGGTAGATTCACCGACTGTTAGTTTATTTCAATAAAATAATTGGTAACTATATTCGTTCAAAATATTTGTAAAAAGTATTATTAATTACTAAACAAATAATGTACACAATTACTGTATTTTTACAAACCTAAATCTATAATTAATTGATAAACGAATGTCACCGGATGTTGTTGCTGTGTGACGTCTTGTCATTTGTTTAAACGTATAAATAGGCTGGTTCTAGTCGAAGAACTCAGTATTGAATTGTATTGAACTGTGCACATATCTTCATAAAATTAAGTTGTGAGACTTACTGTTGGTGTGAGTAATAAAAAGTGTAAACTAGATGTCTGATCGTTATCATTTGAGAATCCTGAGTACGCCCGCTCTTACATGTATGGAAGTGAAGGCTGGGTATGGCAAGAAAGACATGAAAGTAGGATTAATGCAGTAGAAATACGCTCCTTGCGGAGTATGTGTGGTGTAACTTTAACTGATAGATTGAGGAATGAGGTAATAAGACAACGTTGTGGTTTAAAAGAAGATGTAGTGACTAAAATTGAAAAGGGTATGTTAAGATGGTTTGGCCATGTTGAGAGGATGAATGAAAGTCGACTAACGAAAGGTATTTACAAGGCAGACGTGAATGGAAACGCCGGGAGGGGACGCCCTAGAAATACATACATAGACCTTATAGGTGATGTTCTTCAGAAAGGCCAAGTGCGCAGTACCCATAACCGGCGTGTGTGTATGACTAGATGTATGAATGTGTGTGAAGCAAAAGAAGTATGTAAGGATCGTAGCAGGTGGCGTTCTGTAGTTTCTGCCTACCCCCATGGGAAAAAGGCGTGAGTTTATGTATATATGTATGTATATCTGCTCTTATAATGTTAGAACCTTATCCTCAGCAGAAAAACTTCTTGAATTGAAAACAGCACTACAACAAATTAAGTGTGATGTACTAGGACTATGCGAAGTGAAAAATTATAGAAGACGAAGAGTATATTATATTATGACGAAGTTTATTATATAGGCCAAACAAAGGGTCTTTATGGTGTGGGATTTCTAGTCAAAAAAGAACACAAAGAAAATATAATAAACTTCACAGGTATATAGAGTTTGCTTATTGGAAATTTAATTTGAAAAGAAACCCTTTGCAATTATACAAGCCTATTCTCCAACGGAGAGCTCTACGCAGGAAGAATTGTTTTTTTCTTTTTTTTTTTTTTTAAACGCCCACGCCACGCCCATTTTTTTTTTTGCCCCACACTAGGAATTTCTTCCTGTATCGTGGGTGCGTTTACAAACATATAAACTCACATACACAAACACCCAGAGCCGGAACAACTTATCTGTAGGTCATACAAATATTTGTTCCGTGCGGGAATCGAACCCGCGACACGCAGCGCAGCAGTCAATCGCTCAACCACTGCGCCAACCGTGCGCCCAAAATTGGACAACTTCTACAAAGACCTAACGATAACCCACCAAATGACTTCTTCTAAATACACAATTTCAATGCTCAGATTGGATTAGCAAAGCCTATGAAAACAAGGTCGCTGGTAGATTTGGAAGTGGAAAAAGAAGCAAAAGGGGAGGCAATTTGATCCAATATGCACATGAATATAACCTGAAAATATTAAATACCAAATTCCATTAAAAAAAGAAAAACAGATGCACCTGGATCTCTCCAGATAAAAATACGAGAAATGAAATAGACTATATGATGACAACCACACCATACCTATTTTCCAAATATGAAGTGTTAACAAACTTTATCTTTGAATCAGACCACAGACCCATTAGAGCAACTCTAAACCTAGCAACAAAAAGAAGCCGACGACACTTCGATACGCAACAAGTCACTTTGAAAACAATTGAAGAACAAAAAGCCTACATCACGCATCTAAATGATCATATAGAAAGTTCATCAACAATTCAGGAAGAGTCCACAATCAACCAATATTGCCAAAAGATTGAGATCTCTATAAAAGACAGTTTAAAAAACATAGGATAACAAAGGAAAAATATTTTGAGTGAAGAGGCTAAGGAACTTATTCAAAAAAGAAGTAAACTGCAAAATAAAACTAAATTGTGCAAAGAAAACAAAGAGGAGTTGAAAGAACTATACAAAATAACAAATAAATAATAATATGCAGACACCTGGAAACCTCAAGAAGTGCCAAGAAAGCATTTAAAGACCTAGACAACTCAAAAACTTGGATTCTATTCCTAAATTCTGGTCCTAACAAGAGTAAATCCCGCAAGGAAGTTATCAACATAGCAACTGATAATTATACTAAGCTATATAGTCAACCAAATTCAATACATACACACAAAGAAGTAAGAACTACAAAATCCAATGTTGAAATGTTCGAAGAGTATGCGGTCTTGAAAAAAATATTAAAACTAAAGTTGGAAAAATGCCCAGGACCAGATGGCATCAGAAACGAGCATTTTAATATGCTCGTTTCTGATGCCATCTGGTCCATGTCCATGCAAAGGGATTATTACTTGCCCCACTGACATGTCTGTTTAATAAGATCCTTACGGAAGAACAAATGCCGGAGGGCTGGACTGAATCAGAAATTGTTTTACTTTACAAAAAAGTTGACGCGGTACACATAGGAAACTACCGTCAAATAAGCCTTATGTCTTGTCTCTACAAGTTGTTTGCATCAAGTCTGCTGAATAGGATATCCCTCAATATAGATGAACACCAATTCTACGAACAAGCCGGTTTCAGATCGGGCTTCAGCACAATTGATCACATCCATGTGGTGGAACTGGCAATAGAAAAGTACATAGAGTTCGCAGACCGCTGTATTTAGCATTCATAGATTACAAACAAGCTTTTGATTCCATTTCTCACCACAGCACCTGGGAGGCTCTAATTTGCCAAAATATAGATAGCAAATATATAAGCATCCTTAAAAATATCCACAACAAAAGCACAAGCAGTGTCAGGTTAGAGAAGACAGGCGAATGCATAGAAATCCATAGAGGGGTGAGACAAGGATACCCGATATCACCTAAACTATTTATAGCGGTACTGCAGAATATTATGAAGGGTCTGCCTTGGTCAATGCAGGGAATCAGGATGGATGGAAGGTTCATGAGCCACCTAAAGTTTGCAGACAATATAGTCCTATTTTCGGATAATCCAGAAAAACTAAACGTTATGATAAACGATCTGGAGGCTGCAAGCAACCGGGTGGGACTAGAGATGAACCTAACTAAAACGAAAATTATGACTGATGATATAGTGAGCCACTGGAATATGTTCAGGAATATGTCTACCTTGGGAAACAACTGTCTTTCAAACTGATAAGAAATTTAGAAGAAATAAACAGACAAATAGCCTCAACGTGGCAGAAATTTTGGGCCCACAAAGAGATATTAAAATCACAATTCCCAATGAAACTGAAGAAGACTGTTATGGACTCAGCGATACTACCATGTCTAACCTACGGCTGCCAAACATGAACATTTGCAACAAAAGCAAAGTTTAAAATTCGAACCACACAGAGAGCAATAGAGAGAAGTTGTTTAGGAATCACCATAAGAGATAGAGTCAAAGTTACTGACATACGTAGCAGAATTAAGGTAACTGACGCTTTATTTATTTATTTAGACTTCATGCACAAAAAGGTACAAAGGCGGACTTAATGCCTCAGGCATTCTCTACCAGTCAACCAAGGGTGGTGAAGAGATAACAAGGCAGGTGCATTGTTTAAACAATTTAAAAAGAAAAAGTTGTTATTAACATACTAAAATAGATGAAATACCCGTACATATATATTGAATATAATATATACTTATATAAAATATAGATTTATGAAGTAACAGAAAAGAAGAAAGTGAGACGACTCTTCTTAGTTGTGCTGAAAATAAATCCGCAATCTTCAATCAATCTTTCAATCTTTAATCTTCGCTCTGAGACAAACATGGAAATGGGCTGGTCATGTAGCTAGGTATACTGATGACAAATGGGCATTAAAAATAACAGCATGGGAGGGACCACAGGGAACCAGAAACAGAGGTAGACCATGTTCCAGGTGGCAAGATGAGATAAAGGCAATTGCGGGCAGAAACTGACTTGAGAAAGCGAAAGACAGGGGAATTTTTTTTTTCCTCGTTGGAGGAGGCTTTTACCCGAGAGGGGTCCATGCATGAGACTTGAATGTGTATTTTAATTCAATAATCTTTAATATCTAATTTATATCCAATCATAATAACTAATTTAATTTCATAACCAACTTCAAAATCAATCTAATAATCAATTCTAATATATAATTTGATAATCAATGTTTAATAATAAATTAATAATAAATTGTTTATTGTTCCAAAGTCATTACATATTATGTGTATTATGAGGCAGCCCCATTAAGTTATTAATAATACTTGTGTTGGGGCCGACTCGCTCCTTCCCCATTTTACATTTACATAATGGACTAATAAACCAAACAAAAGTAAACAAAAAAATAATCAAAACATGTTAACCTATGATAAATTATATAAATATTTTACTGTCAAGACAGCGGCTCAATTGTGTATGTGTGTGTGTGTGCGAGCGCGCGCCCGCGCGTGTGTTTGTGTTTGAATGTGTGTGTATATGTGCGTGTGTTTGTGTGTGCAAATTTGTATCTGTGTCGGTTTTTATGTATTCCTTTTTAGCATGGTCTGATCAATATCCGCTCAATTTCCTCGTATGTTAATGTTTTTAACCAGTCAATTATGATCTTCTTGCTTTGGTGTTGAGCCATCGGATGGAATTTTAATTTTGAATTTATTTTGTTGTATACAAAGGCAGATTGAGCAACATACTGACGCTCTGCAAAAGCCGTGCGAACCCGCGATGAGTCCGCTACCATATTATAACGTCTTTTAACCTGGTCTTCTGGTTTAAGTGGTGTAGATTTATGCAGGTATAAAGTCATGTTTAATAGATATAGCTGCCTTACTGTTAGCAAACCACACATACTATATAGGCTGTTAGTCGGATATCTGTATGGTTTAAAATACATGACTTTTAGAAGTGACCGCTGGGCTCTTTCGAGCTCAAGTAACTTAGTTTTGGCGGCTCCGCCCCAAACCGGAATGCAATATGTTGTAACAGATTGTGCCAATGCAACATAAATTTTACTAAGTACGTCTGGAGGCATCACATAGCGAAGAGTTTTGAATATCCATATCAACTTTCTAACACGAGATATATTAGCATCAATCTGTGCGTGCCACGATAAACACTCATCAATAACAACACCCAAGTATCTAGTAGATGTGACTCGTTGAAGGTTTTGACAATTTCTGTTTAAGAGAGGATACGTCACACTCTCGCGGATTGCTATGTGAAAGTCTGCACCTGGTTTAGATTTTGCACTTGGGGAAAAACAGATGTAGTTTGTTTTTGTGATGTTTAAGGTTAGAAGGTTAGCTTTTAACCAGTCTACAATAATAGTTAGGCCACATTCAGCTTTTTGGTGCACTATCTCCCATGATTGACCAGAAAAGACAACTGCAGTATCGTCCGCGTAGGAGAAGATCTTCCCACCGCTATTCCCGAGGTTACACAAGTCATTTATGTAGACCAGGAACAGCGGCGGGCCGAGCACACTCCCTTGTGGGACGCCAAAAACAACGTTTTCTTCTTCACTGTAAGAGTTTTCTATCTTAACCTGTTGCTTTCTTCCCCGAAGATAGCTGTCGAAGAGGGAAAGAGCCGTACCCCTTACTCCTATGGCTTCAAGCCTCTGCACAAGGATGGGAACAGAAACAGTGTCAAACGCTTTTTTAAGGTCCAGGAATACTGTTATGCATTTATTCCCTTTGTCTACTTCTCTAACGATTTCAGTTGTCAATGCAGTAACAGCATCCTGTGTCGAGCGCCCTTGTCTAAACCCAAATTGAGAACTAGAGAGAATATTATATTTATTTAAGTAGCTTATAAGTCTTTTATTAAGAATTTTTTCTAAAATTTTGGAGATTGATGGTAAGACAGAAATTGGGCGGTAGTTATTTACATCATTTGTGTCCCCTCCCTTGTGCACAGGTGTGATTAAGGAACGCTTTAAAGCAGTTGGGAATATTCCAGTTGTGAAACACAGGTTTGTTAGTCTACATATTAAGGGAACAACAAAATCTCTGGACAATTTAAGGAAGTTATTAGGTATGCCGTCCCATCCGGATGCACTTCCTGAATCAAGGGCCATCAGTATACCATTCACTTCCTCCGGGTCGGTCTCTAGCAACACAAAAGATGAAATTTGAGATTGCGAATCAGAATAACTTGGTCGGTGATTCATATATCTAGTCTGAGTCATAATTTCTTCTGCTAGTACTTTACCTATTGTAGCGAAAAATTGGTTAATTCTATTCAACGAGTCCAGTGGATGTATTGACGGTTGTAGTAAGTGCACATTAGAAGATTTAGGTTTTTTATAGTGGGTGATATTATTAATGTTACGCCAGAGTTTTTTAGGGTTTTTAATAGAGCACGCAATTTGTTCTCTATGATATTGTCTTTTAAGTTTTTTAATTAAATTAGAGCAGAATGTGCGGAAACGTTTATAAGTTATTTTTCTCACAATGTTGTGCGGATCTTTTTTCAACTGCAACTGCATATTATTTCTGAGCCTGATGCATCTTAGAGCCCCTGTCGATATCCAGGGCTTTAGAATACGCTTAGAGCAAGGAACCGTATGAGTTTCAGTGTTAAGAAGGAGGGCATTTCTGATTATCTCTATTAAAAAATCAGCAAGATAATTAGGATCATTATAAGTGTTAAAAACTGATATATCCGTGTCTACCAGGTGTGAATGAGCCTTTTTAAAATTAGTTACTTTTTTATATTTAACAATATGTTTAGTTTGGTATGAATGCGAAACGTTTAATAAAACAATAGAGTGATCGGTAATCGTTGTGTTCAAAACTACGACGCTGGCAGAGTTCTTATTTTTTTCAAGTTTTAGTATCATGTGATCAAGGCAACTTTCACCTCTGGTAGGCAAGGAGTGTCCCGGTAGAAAGCCATGAACAGATGTCATATTTAAATACGAAACTCTGTTGGTCCTTACTTGTGATGGTTCCGTGGATCTTTCAAGTAAGTTTATGTTGATATCTCCAGTGATGATAACGTTTTTGTGAGTGTGGATTGATTCGAGATGAATATCTAATGAATTTATAAAGTTTTCCGCCGATACGTTAGATGGTGAACGGTAAATTCCGATTATTGTGAAATTTGAGATAATAATTTGAAGAGCGGAGGCATGTGATATGATAATTTCTGTTACGTGGGCTAAATGACAATTTCTGACGTATGCAACAACACCATCATTTTGGTTAAGATGATTAGACGTATAAAACGATGTATAATTATTTAGAACTGGTATAGGTTTGTTCGAGTTAATTCTACATTCAGTTAGGATTACGACGTCCACATCCAGTCGGATTTGAGCTAGTGCTATTTGGAAATCGTCAAAATTGCTATAGATACTCCTTATATTCTCTGTTAAGACAGTGAAATTGTTGTTATTATGCGGCCAGTGAGTTGATAATTGCTCGATGTCAATAATAGCAGAATCTGCAATTTCCACGTTATCCAATTCCTGGAATGTACATATATTACTATCCATTTTTAAATATTGTTAAAGTAAAGTGCCTCTCATGATTTACTCGAGTGTACGACATGACCTGCGAGAGCATCAACATAATCCTATTTATGTTTATTTGTCCATAAAGAGTCAAATGTGTTGCTACTATGTTAGGTCCCGTGTTGAGTGAGTGTGATTGAATATGTGTTGGGTGAAGGGGTAGTTTATATGGTGTAAGTGTAATTGTGTTTATTGTGTGAATTAATTGGTAATTGTTATTGTGTGTACATAAGAGATGAGCTTGCTTGAAGTAATAAAATTTATAAAGAAATGTAAACTTCAGTACAATTAAGTGAGAACTATTACTTAATCTATGAATATACAAAATTAAAAACCTGATAATGAACAGTACGGTAAACAAAATAATTGAAGTTACAGCACGCGTTAGTCATGCACTTTGTAAGAGGTGGTGTACCTGAGCTTCACTGTTAATAACTATAGCACGCGAGTTCTCATCCTTTTTCACTAAGACACGTCCGTACGATGTCCAACAGAACTTGTATTGTTTAGTGTTTGACAGGTCTCGAGCCAGGAAGAATAGGCGACCGCCTTTAGGTGTCAGATGTTCAGAAATAAACACAGGAGCTTCCGCATTGTTCGTCAAACCTAGTTGCTTCGCCTGAATTTTAGTCTTGTTTCTCACGTTAAAGGACTTAGCCTTTTTTAGTATGCTAGTTTTTAATATAGTTGAGCCAGTTTCTACAATAATGGGAGTATTTGTAGCTCCTTCCTTCTTGGCAGGCAGTCTATATATGTCCTTTATGTCGCGTGACTCCATCTCAATACCTATATTTTTAGATAAATTCAAGACCATATCAATTAAGTCATCACTGCTTTCCCTCGGTGATTTAGGAACATTTTTTAGTTCAATGCAAGTTTTTCTCGCGCCGCGTTGAAGTTCTTCGAGCTTATCCTCTAGTAAAGCAGTGTATTCACGATCTTTTTTCCTCTGTAGCTCTAGTGATTCAATTTTCTTCCTAAACTCCTCGTTCTGAGTTGTTAAATTAGCAATAGAACAAATTATGTTGTTGTTCGTTTCTTTAATTTCATTGAGATTGGAAGTGATTTGTTTTAGGTCGCCTTGTTGAACATTCATATGGGATTTTAGCATTTGTTTTATTTCATCTTTAAATTTTTTGAACTCCCCAGGTAGGTCCTCTTCTCTCAATCTTTTACTGCGCTTTGCGACAAAATTGGGGGGGGGTGATATCCCCCAGTCGACTTATATTCGTATCGGAGAAGGATTTATGATTATAATGTTCAATATCTAATTTAATAAAATTTATATTAATTTAATTGAACAATCAACTCTAATATCCAATTTAATAACCAATGTTCAATATATATCTAATTTATAAATCAATAATTAATGTTATGATTTAAGATTTAGTGTTCATTTTTGATTCGATACTTCTAGATTTAAATTTCTAATTTGATTCAATATTTATTGACATCATAGCAATATTTGAATGTTTAAATTATTTAATATTAATTAACTAATTGATTGTAACCAAGGCACATGAAAGATTGATTTTATTATTACTTTTTATTTTACCAATCCAACAAGTGTTTACTTTATTTAAAGAAATGAAATGCATGTATGGAATGAATAAAGCTATTTTTATTTTTTTATGAAAAGACTTCAAACACTCCTAGAGCAATTTAAGTTCTAATAATGACGTATGAAATCACTTACAAATTATATTACATACATTTTGGGGTTCTATTCGCAAAATCTTTGGGGACAAACGTCAAGACTCCAATCTTTACTCTTGTTTTAGCACAGTGGGATCGGCAGGGTTATGACGTATCTTTTGCAAGAGCAAAACGATAGCGATCAAACGCTTTATGTCATAAAAGTCGGAATTATCTGCAGTGTAGGTATGGTAGGTCCTACACAATCGTTTGCTAATCGCTCGCAGTTTGTCAAATGCACTTATTTAAATAAAAAACCGCCAACAACTCTAAAACTTTTGTATGGAAGAGCAATTATTGCGCAAAAATGGCTATCGTTTTGCTCTTGCAAAAGATACGTAATAAGCCTGCCGGTCAGTTTGTTGTTACTTTTCTCGAAAGAAACAGCAAAGTAAGTATACTAGCTGCCCCACGGTTCCGCCCGCGTTTAATTTAGTACTTTCCCCAATATATCTTTAAAATTACACCTCATGTGTTGTTCTGACATAGAAGATATATTATTGTAAAGTTTCATCAAAATTCGTTCAATAGTTTTCACGCGAAAGTGTAACAAACATCCATCCAGCCCTCCTCAGTCCCCACGAATTTTTGTGCTTATTAAACAGCAAAGTAAGTATACTAGCTGCCCCACGGTTCCGCCCGCGTTTAATTTAGTACTTTCCCCAATATATCTTTAAAATTACACCTCATGTGTTGTTCTGACATAGAAGATATATTATTGTAAAGTTTCATCAAAATTCGTTCAATAGTTTTCACGCGAAAGTGTAACAAACATCCATCCAGCCCTCCTCAGTCCCCACGAATTTTTGTGCTTATTACAGATGTAGGATTTTTAAAGCACACACCAGAAGTAAAAGCATTCCGCTACAATTTAGTTAGTTAGGTACAGGAGGCTGAACTTCACTGATAGCCAGAGTTTTATTTTTATAGGCTCGCGCTTGACCCGTATCTCACCTGACGGTAAGCGATGATGTGGTTGACGGTGAAGCACGCTTGCCTAGAAGTAACCTATTCACTCTTGACTTAAAGACCCCTAGTTTTTAGCTATCGGGTAACACAGAGTCCGGCAGGGAATTCTACTCCTTAGCTGTATGCACATTTAAATTATTCTCAAAACGTTTAGTGCGTGTTAATCCCGGGGCTTATCAATTGCATTTTTTTAATGGACTTGGACATGGGAACGTAGCTACTATCAGTATAAAAAGTAACCTATGTTCCAAGGCAGGCTATGGTCTGTTAGTGTACTTCAACGAAATCCGTTCGATTGCTGAGTCGTAATTCGGCAAGCGAACGGATGTCCAAAAACAGCATGAGATATGAGCATTCCTATTGGCCTAGCGGCACTGGTGGCGCATGAATTACAGTAGTGAACACGCCCAGATTTTAGAATAGAATCTTTATAAAACCGAAATATAGACTTTTGAAAAAAAAATATGACAAAAATTTTCGTTATTACAATGTCTATCCATTAGTGTTAGTACAAAAAATAATTAATGAACACTTTACGAGGAGATGCATGCTATCAATAATTATTTCTCATTATTATGGTTTTGTTGGAAGGAGATTAGTGAAACATATACCTTTTTAAAAAAAAAGTATACGATCATTTTAGAATCAATAATAAGTAGAAATTTAATGTATTTTTATTAGTTGATATTTCTATTTAAATAACGAGTAGATAGCTCCTAAAAACAGCACGCAAAACGGCTAGCGCGGTGTTTTGCTCGGGGTACCGCCTTAACAAATATGCAAGCTTTCATATTTATAATATTAGTAGGATAAGAAGTAATATTAGTTTTAGTACCTATGTTTCAACAAATGCTTAGCTTTTACAAAACAATAATTTAAAAAAATCTTTTCCGAAATCTGAAAATCGTCATGACAATGCCCTTGCCCTCAGCCCAATTCATAAAGGGTTGGCGCAACATGTCTCCTATTCCATAACTGTTTGTAAAAAAAAAACTGAATTCTGAAACACTATATGAAATAAAAAAGGAAGTCAAATCTTCTACATCAGTGGGGTTGAGGACCATTCGTGTGTTAAAGACGTTGATCCACGCGAGACACATCGGCTCATATGTAGTTTCGGTAATAACGAGCACACGACCGGTTAATATTCCTCTTTCCTCTCGGAGGCGGACATCCGAATCACGAGTTTGACAGCAGTCACCTGATGTGCTGTGTTATCTGTATACGTCCACCCGGGAAAGACGTGTACACTACCCCAGTTACGTGGTATCAACTGATAGGCGGATTTAACTGTGGGTGGATGGATTTAGGGTAGCTCCACGGAACTACTTCACTGCGTAGAAAGGGACTTCCCGAAAGAATGACCGCCGCGATTATACTCATACAAAGGACGACGAAAACTTTAATAGCGCGATTTAGGACTTATACTGTTTTTGCTACTAATAACCACTCAAACATAATCAAATCTACTTGAATAAATACCGTTTCATAAATACCTTTCAGGAAAATGTGTTTTTGAAATGTAATTTAGGAGAAATTTGGATTTTTACTAACGTCACTTGAAACATGACTATACAAATTCCCGAGGAGCGACAGGGAGCGCAATAACGGCCCTAATATTTCTAGCAATAGTGCTGCCATCCCTTATCGTTAATAGGAATAGTGTTTTTTTATCTGTTATGTTCGACACGGGTGGTTTCGCATCGCTTGTTGTTGTTTTAATTGTTAAAATGTTGAATGTATTTAATATTCATTTATTGGTGTTTTATTATGTAGTTTATGCGGATAAATTAAATACTTGAAATATTAGTGTACCTATGATTAACAGAGATTGGACTATGTAGAGTACATTAAACTAAAATACTGCAGAGTAAATAATGTAGAGTAGGTAATAACCTCGTCTCAAATCTCGGAATTAAAATCGAAACGTATGAAGCCCAGGATATAACAATGACGAATTGTTTATAGGATGTAATTTGTTACCGATTTTCAGGGTTCCATACTTTTATGCGGGATTTACGTGCAAGATAAACATGTTCACCGGTTTACCTCAGGTAGCTTGGCCATTGCGGTGGTTCCTATTACAAAAAAGGATGCTATTTTTTATATCTGAGTGTGCGTGAGCGCATTGTCGCATTCCGAAAAATATTGTTCGGTAAAGCGCTCGTGCACATTAGTACAATACCAACAAACACAGAGCAGAAAAAACGCTGTCTTTCTCTGTTCTGTGCCTTCAAATAAATTTTTAGGCACTAACTTTGGTTGTTTGCGACTGCACTTTTGGTCCTTGACTGTACCTACTACTTTCCGTTACAACTGACCTGCGATGAACGATATCTATAACAATTGGAAATTTTCGGATAACATGGTTTAAAATTGTAATACTGATTTTAGAGATATATACAAAACAGATAACTTTAAATGATAGATTGAGAAATGAGGTAATAAGACAACGTTGTGGTTTAAAAGAAGATTTAGTGACTAAAATTGAAAAGAGTATGTTAAGATGGTTTGGCCATGTTGAGAGGATGAATGAAAGGCGACTAACGAAAGGTATTTACAAGGCAGACGTGAATGGAAACGCCGGGAGGGGACGCCCTAGAAAGACATATATAGACCTTATAGGTGATGTTCTTCAGAAAGGGCAAGTGCGCAGTACCTATAACCGGCGTGTGTGTATGACTAGATGTATGAATGTGTGTGAATTAAAAGAAGTATGTAAGGATCGTAGCAGGTGGCGTTCTGTAGTTTCTGCCTACCCCCATGGGAAAAAGGCGTGAGTTTATGTATGTATGTATGTATTTTAATAACCGAAACGCTCCTCCATAACATTAGAAATAACGCATTGAATAGCGGCTGATAAAATAGTTAAATAACGATTCGGTTATTGGTATGGTGCCACAAACAGGCCGCCTCGTCTTAGGTTAGTTATGAAAGCAAGGAGGCGACCGTAAAATAATTATGATAATGTTAGTAGGAGTGTAGCGTTAGTGTACGCTATGCCATGACGTAAACGTATATTGTTAAGTGACATTATTTAAACTACAAAATTTTTGTGAACCGAAGAGACCAGAACATTGGGTCCTTAGTAGGTTAGTAGGCTTTGTCAGATCTCATACCTAAGTCCTGTCTAGAGTCAATATTGTTTGGCTTTTTGACAAAAGGTTCATAAAAAGGTAAAAGTACAACGAAAGAATCTACTCCTAATTACTCATGTTCCTTTTCGTAATTTGGACTAATATCTTAATTTTTTTTTTTTTTTTTATTATTTTATCTTTTTTTTTTAATGAGCTTTTTTAACCTTCCCAAATTCGCGTAAAAGATGTTCAAATAATTTGACGTCACAAAAAGTTATAACAGTCATTAATATGGCTAGGAAGGAGGTGACTATTAAGATGACTGTAAATTGAGATTCATGGAAGAAGTTGATATTCTGCGCCGAACACAAATAAATTGGTATAAGGGCAGGCGAATTATGATCGTGTAACGCATGCTAAATATGTTTTTATCAAGCTATCATGATTTTGAACAGTCAGACTACTTCAAACTATCAATAAAATATTCAAGAAAATAATTGAATATATTATTAAAACCATTTTAGTTCGTAATGTATAGATGCATTTTTTTAAATTTCAACAGTTCATTAAATAAACTAATAGTTTTACTATAAATACTTAAAAAAAATAGTATTAATTTATTGTTTGTAGTTTATGTTTCATAACATCAGACGTTGGAATTTCTGAATTAAAAAATTAAGCCTGTTTTTATTTACATAAAATGAGAATAACAATAACATGCCAACTTTTCTAAATTAAGGCTCTACTAGTAGAGTTTCTTTAGAAATATTTATGTCTTTTTCGTTTTAAATAAACTGAAACAGTTCCACAGACGGACAAACAAAACCAAACTGCATAACTATATATTATAATATATTAGATATTAAAGTAAAAAATATTTTTCTAAGTATTTTTCCTGTACAATTTTTTTCTGAAATTGTTCACACAAACTTTGTTCGTAATAACGTAAATGCAATTAATATCGTCTAACCTGGCAGCTTGTTTTATAAGATTTTCTAGATAATAGTGAGTTTCAACATTGTTTGATTTTTGGTATTAATGGTTTTGTGTGCAATTTTGACATATTTGGGCAATGAATCTATTTTTTACTATTGTTTCTAGCTTAAAGTTCTGGTTACGGCTCCCGGATCCAGCAATGGGTTATGGGGTTTAACATCTAGATTTTCACTGCCCGGAGTCTGGCTTTGTACCCAATTGATGGTAACAGAGACTCTCACAGAGAGAAAGCTTGGGTCCCAGCTGTGGAAACATTAAAACGCACACTATGCAGGCAGGCATATAATTTGTTGGGCGATAAGGTACATCACTGACAAAAATGCTTGGCTCAATGCTAGTCCTGCTCCACAACCACTAGGACGCAAAAACAAGTGATAAGCAGAACATAATTGGTTTGAAGTATTGTTGGACCTGCTGAAGGCTGTATGAATATATTTGTAATGTATAAACTCAATTTCTTTTAGTATTGCATAGCACATGTCGTGTTATTTTTTTCTCTTTTTATAACGCCTTAGGTGTGTTAGGTGTGTTAGTAATACATATATACTTAAATAAATAAATAAATATCAATGTGTACCAACTGTAAATTTATCATTTACTGTATCTATCTGTCGTTCGTTGCCCTGGCAGTTGAGTGTGTCATACTCTCTCTAATGTCTCTCTGATGATGGCACATGTATTTGATCATTCGGTTCCCTTCATGATGGTTCGCTGTTTCGGCCTGCTTTTTGAATTACGTACTTTTTTTTTTTACTTTTGATAGGCTTGCGCTTGACCACTATCTCACCTGTTGGTAAGCGATGATGTGGTCGACGATATAGCATGCTGGCCTAGAAGAAACCTATTCACTCTTGACTTAAAGACTCCCAAGTTGTAGCTATCAGGAAATACAGACTTCAGCAGGGAATTTGACTCCTTTGCTGTGCGCATAATAAAAGTATTCCCAAAACGTTGGGTGCGTATGGGTTGAATGTCCACCATGTACCGATGACGCATCGCCGTACGTCTTGTAGTCCGACGATGAATTAGTTCATGCAATTCCAACGCACACTCCCCGAAATGTAACTGATAAAAAACGACAGGCTGGCAACTTGGCGCCGATGTTTAACGCTCTTGAGCAACTGTTCTGGGGTGATGTACCGTCTCACCTTCGCAAGGATCCCCAAGTTTTTGGCAGCCAGCTGAGCTTTTGCCTTAATGAATGGACCAAAATTGAGGGTCGATGTTAGCGTAACGCCAAGAAGCTTAAGTCGGTCTGTTGTCCGCCCGGTCACACTTCGGAAAGAAGGAGCCGGGTGGAACTGGCTCCTTTTAGCGGACCTAGCGACGGACACGTATCTCTCAGCATTAGTGCTGTCGTCCACATATCCAAAGGCTTTAGCAGATCGTTTATGTGAAGCAAAAACAAAGTTGCAGAGAGTACCGAGCCCTGGGGAACCCCGGCATTAATATCCAGTTGGTTAGACGAGCGGCCATAAATAACCACTCGGATGGGCCGGTCCCTTAGGAAGTCTGCAATACAATCGCACAGACCACCGGGCTGACCGAATGAAGGAAGCTTACCAATATGGCTTTCATGCCAGACCGTGACAAAAGCCTTCGAGATGTCCAGGGAGACGCCAAGCACTTTCCCGTGCCTCTCGATGGCTTCACTCCAGATGTGAATGGCATACGCTAGAAAATCCCCAGCCAAGCCATATTGGCGGTCACTGACGATGTCATTAGCTTAGAGTTGAGTACCCCTTCCATACTCTTGCAGAGGATGGACGTTATCGAAATGGGTCTGTAGTTGGTCGGGTCAGCCCGACTTGGTCAGCGCGTCTTGGGCACAGGCTGAACGTTAACCTTCTTCCAAGCATTTTGAAAAGCCTGATGATAATGATGATGATGCTGGTAACAGTCTCGCTTCCTAACTACTATAACTTGGACTTTATTAATAGGCGAAATGTGGTCTTCTATAGTTTTAGCTCTGCGTTCTCGGGGAATACAGGCATGATGTAATGTGTGATCCACTTTTCGGAAGTGAAACTCATATTGCTAATACAAAAACCTTAATAACGCTCAGAAAGGAACATTTTATTAGAAACCTAGTTACATATCCTTAAACTTCCTTGGAGATATTTAACAATCTATTACACCACTAAAAACTGGACGATCCCATTTAAAGCCATGCCCCACATTTTATCACATACCAACCAAACATATACCAATTAACCCTACGTTCGTTAGTGAAATGCCGACGTCGTTCAAACCAAATCACTTGATCACGACTAAGCCTTCGATTGAAAAAAAAAACCAAAACATCTCTTTGACAGCGGCAGGAAACGGTTGACACCATAGACAGGGGATCCAAATTGACAGATTATAAGGATTAATGTGTACTAGTTTATGCTACGGCGCTACTTGAGTTCTGTTATCGGTTTTTTGAGTGTTTAATAATTTTTTTCAGTTTCTATTAACACTATTTAACCATTGTTTTTGTTGATTATTTTAATAAAGGTTCAAAGATGTGTTTAGGCTACCGATATAGATTGATTTTATTATATCAGGTAGTTACATGTTGTGCTATTATTAGGCTAAGTTTAAGTTTATGACGAACGTGCCTGAACAGCAAAATATATTACTCGTATAAAATATGGTCTCAATGTTACTACAATGTTTCAAACTTCAAAAAATGTTCTCAGTGCAATATATTGTTATTATTATACGATAAATCACGACTTAGACAAAAACTTCAAAAAATTACTCAAAAAGACTCTCAAACTACACTAATTTCAGCCCCATACATCTCTACCCACCATATTCCAACTAACAGCGTGAACCCTACATTATACCACAACTTCTTGTCATTGTACGGCAAAAAAACTAACAAAAGGTGCTCTTTTGTTTTGTGTTATTGTACTAACTTTCGATCGTATTTTCTGTATTTCTAATTCGTTTTTATGTGATCTCTAAGTTCTGTTTATAAAACGTAACAAGTCGGGCCACGGGGTTTGTAGGAAGTCAAAAAATGTTTTTAATTTTGAGTATAATTTGAGCTTTGTTCTCAACTAGCTGGTACCTGCGGTATTACCTTGCATCTTCGGCCAACTAGGTCTTGTACAGTAAAGGGTCAAAATTGCAGTCGCAATCACCACGAGCTTATCTGTGAAAAATAAGGTAAATAGTTCACGACTAGATAAACCTATACTTTAGATCCGATATAATTATGATGGATGTAATTAGTTGTGAACCATTGATTTTTTTCCTATATACATGGGCACTTTATCTTTAAACGATTGCCACAGCATCTAAGCCCTTTGACTGTACGCGCTCAAATACCCTACGTTTTAACCCAAGTCATTTTCTATCTGTATGCCAAATTTTAATTCAAATCCGTTCTCCCATCTATGTGTTATAAACGAACATGCATAAAACTGCATAGTTACTCTTAGAAGCTACTTTAATGTACACTATCTTCCTTCCATAGTGTACGGCTATCTCCAGTCCGACATTTCAGTCTAATCCTAGGAGGATTTTGTAGATAGCCACACAGAAGGTCTGAAATTAATTCTAGTCTTATCTAAACGTCCTTAGTTTATGTCTGATCCGAGAATCAATAAGAGACTGTATGTTATAGGACCTTGTCTACGGGTTTTGTCGCTGGTCGATATTAAATGTTTCATAGCTTCAATCAAGCTAGCTAGACCATAGCTTGATTACTCAAATAATTTTGCGAGAGAACCTCGCAAAATTTTATACAGACAGATGTTTAGGAACAATAGTTGCCAACTCGAATACAAATTATGTCTGACTACTACTCCCAAAATTTGTTGACGAACAAAACCACCAGACAGATATTATTATGTATAATGTACGCTCAGTAAAGCTGGGAACAAATTATCGGACGCGGCTGACGGACGCGATTTACAGCACTGATATGTGTGCACAGTCGTTTGGGACACGGTTTGCGGACGCGTCCGAGCGCTTATTCCATAGACAATATAACTTATTCAACGAAGATTATGTTTACGTAGAAACATGTCGAGTAGTAAAAGTGAGGACGCAAATCTCTGCTGCGAACACATTTGATAAATTTATCTTACATTTATATTTATAACCTCGCACGCACATGCGAGATATCGCGTAGTCTAAGTTGGTCAGACGATCGGACGCGTCCCGTACCCCGTGCACACCGTCCGCGGACGTTTTCGGCTGACACAAACATCCAGCGGGCCAGATCCACCAGATCTCTATCGGACGTCTGAACGCTCAAAGGTACATTCATTACCTAGATACTCTATAATCCGCGGCTGTCATTCCGATAATTTGTTTGCAGCTGTATAGACGAATTACGACGGTGACGCTACATATCAGTATCGGAGCTGTCACTAGCAATTGGTATTCATCTTGTCGTCCCACATTAGTAGCCCTCGTTACTTGAGGATAATTGAAAATTTGGGGCAGAAAATCAACTCCGAGTCATACTTGGCATCTAGCATAAGTTCGCCGCGTCAAAGGGATGTAATTTTGGTTACAATGTCGTCTACGCCAGGAAACCGCAACGTTTACGCGACGTCATGGTGCGATAAACTAACGAAATCACCCTTAATGTCTATCTGTATAATTGTACGGGTTAATTTTATAAACAGGGTTAAATGCAATTTACAAAACATCTAGTAAAGCTACAACAAAGACTTGAGTGCAAATGTTTAATACCTAGTCGAAATTAAAACGTATAAAGATTCACTTGGTCTTTTAGTTAAGCTATCGGTCTCCTTCTTTATTTTCAGAAAGTTTTTCTTGAATATTACACTGCAATAGAGTCAATTACTATGAATACGCCAAACAGTCAGACCGTAAAATAATACGCCAGAATAGAACTCAATAGCTGTAATCCGATCAAAATGAGGTTTGAGTTTTCCACACTACATAATATATATACACACTACATACACAAGCTTTTCCTGAAGTTAGGGAACAAATTGATAGAAAATAAAGTTTGGTCTTTTGCATTTTCCTGCATAGTGGCATACGTTAATATATGGAGGCAAGACAGGCGTCTAACTTTGATGTTATTGAGTCCTAGGGTTTAGTATCAAGGTCTGTTTACTTGACAGAAGTAAGTAGGCCTTGCAAACATATTAGTACTTTTGATAAAGTTGTTCCCATAGGCTAGACCTACACTTACACATCTTTCTGTAGTGTAGATTCGAGAAGGGTAAGAACAAATGTGGAGGATCCTTGAATATGATAAAATACATTGAATTATCCGCTTTTGTATGCATTGAACAAGTCTAATCAATACCTCGCAGTTTTAAAGGCTTTACCATGGTTTTAGGTCAGAGAGTAGCGCAATACAATAAGTACATAACATCACGCCTGTATTCCTCGAAGGGTTAGGCAGAGGTGCATCTATAGTACATCCATATTTCGCTAGTTATGTTTAAGTCCCATGTAAGAAGGGGCGAGCCTATTGCCATCAACGGGGCACAAGTGTAGACTCCAGGCTGCTATTGAGATATGTTAGACAGAAAAACTTAACTGCATGTTGCCGGACTCGGGAATCGACTCTTATGCCCAGCAGTAACGCTTGCGACCACTAAACCAACGAGGCAGTCAGTGGTTAAGTCAAGATATCTGTAAAGACGATATATAGCCCGTTTTCGTCAATATCATAATCCTATTTATGCCACTTTCAAGTACCCGAAGCTTTTAGCCGCCGTATTGCTTCGTCATTGAAGCAATAAATAATGACTTATCAGGGCGAGAGTATTTGAAACTGACGTCCGATTACCCCGGATCTCGTCATGCTTACCCGTCATGATTAAAATGAAGTGATACAGGTGACTGCGGGATTGAACAAGTATTATTTTCTTGACGTTTTGGTATCTTATAAACACTATTGGAGAGGACTTCACTGAGCATAAAATGTTTTAAGGTTTAAGCTGTTATTACTGTCACTCTTTTTCTTTGCAACGAATGTAAGATTTTATTTATATTATCAAACTATCGTACGAGTACTTGTTTTTACAAAAATGATTGATGAAAAGCAACTCTGAATCAGTTACCAGTGATTATTTTTTCAACACACTTGACCGTAATGTGAGCCTTATTACTTCGCTTTTAGGGCCATAAACCGAGCTATAACACACACGTGCGTTATAACATTACATACTAGTGCGTTATAGAATTATCCCTACAAAGTTAAATTAGTACCTTTCTGCAAGTTAAATGCGAGTAAACAGAGCATTTTCAATTTAACCGGGAAAATGATGTGCATGCCTGTAAGTGACTTACTTACACGGGATCTTTTCTAAATGTTTAATTGTAATATTAATGTGTAAAAAGTCGTTGGTGTGCCTTATTAATAAATAAATACAGTTTTTTTTCAGTAACAACGAAGAGGTTCTATGCCACTGAAAATCCATATACATTTTTGGAATAAATAAATGTGTAAATCTTTAATTAAGTCAAATAAACATTTATTATCATCAAATTATCCATAATTCACAATAATTTGTTATAAAATATTTGCTTTATAACACTTAAAATTATAATTTTGAAGTTCTCTCACATTGCATTTGGCGCATGAAAAAAAAACTTGCGCGTCAATTCAAATAATTTTCATATTTTGTTTTTATCGTTATTGTCGTTATGGTTAATTAATTTAGAAATGTTAAGTTTTCGTGCAAAAGATAAATATTATTGAAAGAGTTAACCCCGCCAGAAATTCTTAATGAGCTGCCTACGAAAGTTTCCTACAATAGAAGAGCAAGGTAAAAATGTGTTTTTGGCGTATTTCTCTGAACTCGCCAATACATAAAAGCCCAGCTCTCTGTGGTGCATCTATTCCTGGTGGTGCTCAAACATGGTGTTGATATCAAAACGTACTGTATCCTGATGGCATTTATGAAGAGACGGCTCGGACGGATATATTGGTCGGAAATCCAATGTTTTTTCACCAGCCGACGTTGAAAAGTTCTGAAAGAGGCTCCGGATAGTCAGTGCCTAGCTACAAAGGTACGTTGAATATAATTAATCTAAACGTATCTAAATAATTGGGTAACCTGAGCATAACTTCTTAAAAACTAAGTTTCGTTGCAGGTTGCCTTAATATTCAGTGTTATTGTTGCGTGTAGACAACAAGAGCTTCATAATATTACAACAAAGGATGTAGAAACCCGAAATGCCTTTGTCACCGACATTTATATAAGAAAAAAACGAAAGTATCTACTAAAGAAGTGGCAAGCACCAATGTAACACAAACTATGAAATTGTCATCCAAATCAATCCAGTATCGCTTTAAATATTGTACGTTCACCAATTGTTTTAATAATTAAACGATATAAGCAATACATGTTTGTTTTTTCCTCGCAAATATGTTGAAAAACGTTGTTTGAAACTCGTGAGCTGTGCTCATTACACGCTCGGCTGAATTACGCCCTCGCCTACGGCTCGGTCTGCAACCCACAGCCTCGTGTGCAATGAACAACTTAGCTCACTTGTATCATAATATACTATTATTTCTTTGAACTATAATTATGTCTAAAATATGCAACGCATCAACATCCTTTAGTGATGCAGGTCTTTATAAACCTTTGCCGAAATAACAAGAGAATTTTAAAACCTTCCCGATAGATATTTCTAGAACTTCTAATACTCACGTATAAATAGGCGACTCATGTCCCTGCTTGTACCAGATGACAAGTCCCATGCGATCGCCTGGTAGTGCCGGAGTGACGTCACAGGGCAGCTCTACATTGCCTCCTGTCGGTGCGTGCAGTGACTCGATTGATGCTGCGACAAGCGAGAACAGTAGATTAGATATTATCAAATTACATTTGTAGAGTTTTTGATATAAATAGAGAGATAAATAGCCTTTAAATTCTTTATCTAGAGAAGAAACAATCAATACTTCAATCGTGATAATCAGATCCGTAGTTTTTGAGCTACAATCAGTGCTACAATCTTACATAATGTTTAATGTTGCCCCGTAGTCGGGTAAAAAGTATAAATCAGTTTTATCTAGGAGGAATTAATTAATTAATAAAGTCGGTTTTGTTCCTGCATTGCATATTAAATAGAGATTGAATGAATATATTAAGAAACCAATTAAGATGAAATTTTGCATACACTTTTGGTTTGTATGACAATGCACGGTAAGCTTGCTGAAAAACAACTTTTTAAAGTGAAAAAATAATAATTCCCGTTTCGGGTAAAGTAGGTATACTACATCTGGAATAATTATATCAGTGGCAGTCTCGATTTGTTTTGGAGTTGTTGTATATAAAATAGGATTTGAACATAAACTACTAGAATGTGGTACACCTTTGCCTTCTCTTTATTTTACCTCACAAGCGTGATAATATTACGTTATTAAGTACGTAATACCACACCAAAAAAAATACATGCTTTATTCGGCGATAAATTGGATGACAATAATAATAATTCCTTTCAGAAAAGAGAGCTCTTTAAAAAACAGTCATCGTGATGCCTCTTTACAGCAATAATATACAGCTTATAAAAATAAAACGTTGTCTACACAATATTTACAAGCACAATATTCTTGAATGCAGCACTCATTTAATTGCGCCCGACCCCTATTTAAATGTAATACGAATTGAATATAAATAAAATATCTCTTTTGGTCACATTTCCATATGTTAATGTGTGTACGATTACGGATTCCTACCACGAAAGTGAAATTTGTGGTCTGTGGCAACGTTTGAATAAAATAAAACAAAACAAAAAAATATATTAAATTGCTGCCTACCCCTCTCATAGATTGAATATCAATAAAGGAAACATATTGAAGTTACGCGACGACAGATTTTAAATTTCATTTATGAGTGCTTTTATTCGTGTTTTTGCAGCTTTTGAGCAGTTTTTGAGCAGTGGTGGCCCAGTGGTATCAGCCGTGACTTACAAGTTGTAGGTCGTGGGTTTGAGCCCAGGCAGGCGCTTTATTTTGTGTAAATTATTTATTCACTGCTCTCAAAACGGTGAAGGCAAACATCGTGTGAAACCGGCATGTCCTAGAACCAACCGCACTGGGCCCGCGTGGTGGATTACGGTCCATTCCCTCTCACAGAGAGGAGGCCTGTGTCCCAGCAGTGGGAACATTAATAGGCTGATGATGTGATGTGATATGATTCGTGTTTTTAAATGGAAATCATGCTTCTGTGAGTTTTTGGTAAATTGAAGACTATTTTGTATAAAATTCATGTATAGCTGATATTTTAAATTATTCAATACTCCTGTCCATCTAATTCCTCTCACGGTGTTTTATCAAGTTTAGTTCATACATTTTAAGTAAATTTGATTTATCTCAACCTCTACAAAGCTTTAGTCAAACGATACATTTATTAGCCATATTATTATTTTGTAAAACCTTTTCCCATTAAATAACGCCTAAACCATCAAACCCGAAAGTGACGTCACAACTCGTCACGCAGCAACATTTTAATCTCGAACATAGTGATGTGTTCGATCTTCTTCATGATAACAATAAGTTTTAATTTAAATCTCTTCGCTTGTTATTCCTTATTTATTAGTTCCCTTGGTCAAACGTGGCTAGATTGTATAGATTTAAATAGTAGAGTGAGATTATATTGTTAGGAATAATTGGTAAATATAATATTGCAAATGGACAAGAATGGGCGACGATTTGTCATCGTGATTTTGCCATCATAATAATATAAAATTGACAGATGAATTAGTAAACTGGTAATAATGTTTTCGACTATTAGTTGATTCACATTCACATAGTAATTTACAATGGGAATGTGAATCAACAAGCACAGTTAGAGAAGCATTTAATAAGGGTGAACTTGTATGGGCAGGGTCTTTAGTTACATAGGTACTCAACCAAACCATTGCTGGAGAAATCAATAAATAATTTAATTGTTATTTTGTATAGACCTATCATGGCATTTGTTTCGTCCCAAAACGTTACGTTACTATTTTTGGTATTATCATGTCAGTTAGCTGTCAGCGATTTTGACAGCTTTTAGATTGAGTTGGGTTGACAGTTGACACTTGAAACTTGTCTAAAAAATTTGTGTGATCGCGTGCAACGCGAAATCGGGTTCTTGTTTGATTATATGTAATAGTTAAATAATCAACCCCAGCTGCATCGGAATTGCATCCGCGATTCGCGATTTGTATTGTGCGGCGTCTGTGCAATTGGTGTTGGTGTATATTTCACGCGCAGCGAAGTGCCTTTGCCGGGAACGCGTGTTGCAGTCTGGCGAGTATCTCACCGGATTGCGTTTGTAAACCTTTTCAAATCCTTATACCATTCTTATGTATATGCTTTCCTCCACCTATACAACGCACGGCACGGGATTGAACGAGGAACTAAATAATCCCACGAGAACTCAGGTAAGAGTGACCAATTGTACCACTTTACCCCTGTAGTAGGAAATGGTTCCTCTCTAAATAACAAACCCTTAGCTTTCCACTGCCACGTACCGTGGTTTCGTGGGTATAGACCTGCAGATCCAGGAGTCGCAAGACTGCTATGGGCCCCAGTCTTCGGCCCTTGGTTGTGGTCCGCAGGCCTGTATTTAACAGCAATCATTATTAATTTAGCCCTAATAACGAATTATCGCATAATAAATATAAAATTTTAAGGAAATGTATTAATATTACTAAGTTTTTGTTTGCGCAATTCCATTTACTAAGTTGATTCGTCCATTATTTAAAAATATAACTTTGGCACGTCACTCTCCATGAAATACGACAGGAGCTTATAAATTAAAAAAAAAAACCGTGAATATAACATGCTCAGAAGAGCCAACCAATTATGTTCACGCCATCAACAATGGGGGTTAAACTTGAACGTAATTTTCAACGGTTTCATAACAATGGCTGGCAGGCAAAAACTTCTTATATTAAGAGTATTTTTATCGTTGGGTGGAGTTTAAGATTTAAAAAGAATGGATAAGTTATTTAAAGTGAGTACATTAGAATAAGTAGTTGCGCAGTATTATGTTAATTCTTAGCGAAGTTTTTTTATGTTGATATCAATGTAAACAAGGGTTTGCACTTTACGAGTATTTGCAATTGCGTCTGTCAAATAAATCCAGATGTAAAACGTAATTTTAAGTTATTTATATTTCTGTAACAGTTTCACAAAACACTGTTAAGCACTACACATAAATATCCACATCTAGTGCGTTTGTGATGTTTAAGACAAAGCGAAAAAACCTTATGACGAGGCAGTTTCTACTTTCACCCCAATATGAAACAGAAAATCGTATTGTTTTCAGGCGAGCTTTTTTACAAAAAGTTTTTCCTAATATTTTGTTATTTTTTTAGCATGTCATATTGAGTATTTACAGAAGAGTAATAATTCTCAATTGTGCTAATTTTAAATGGAGCAATGCGTTCAGTACTATAAGTGGCTGACTAATGTTTAATGTTTATGTTTAATGTTTTGGTGTTGTGAGATAGTGGTCAAGCGCGAGCCTATAATGAATAAAAAAAAATATGGTTCAGTTTCGCAATTGTAATGCAGTAAGCTGATCAGTAACAATGTTTTAATAAAATCAGCCTAAAACTGATCCACAGGATTTCAAATAATGCTTCTTGTAAAGAGACGGATCGAGAAATGATGATAAGAAGTAATATTTTGTTAATAAAAATAAAACTATTTAGTGTAGTTGCCCCACGAGTTTAGATTAAAAGAGCCAATTCAGCACAATTATGAACTGTAAAAAGGCATAATCAGAAAAGATTGCAAAAGACTTCCACTCAACATAATATTACGACCCACAACAACTTCCCATTCACCATTTCCTACACTCTTCGAATCACCATAAAACAAAAGAATACAAATCTGCGGCCCCTAATCCCACCTTTCGGCACGAATTCACCTCAAAACGGATATGAACGGGCTCATGACGTTCATCAAATGTATTGTGTGTCATACTAAGGAGTATTGTTTGAGCCCCTTCCGTACGCTGGTCTGTGTTCTCGACGATATTTTGTGCATATGTGCCTCTTCGGAGTTGAACGTCGTGGATGGAATGCCTTTGTAGTTCAATTTTACGATCTTACGGTCTATTGTGTAGAGATGGGGGTTTTAATTAGAAATTGAGGGTCGATATCGATAGAATTTAGTTATTTTATTTTGGAGTTAAGTTATGCCAAAATATTAGGTACATTGAGTAAGCGATGATTAATAAAGGTGAATAACTTTATTTTTTAATCAAAACTTCATGCAACATAAAAATACATAGGCGGACTTAATGCCTGAGGCATTCTCTACCAGACGACCAAGGGCGGACTTAATAACGAAGTAATTGTATGAATATGGTTTTGATTATTTTTAACTAATAATGGCTTGTTTTAAATAAAAACGAATGATCTTATTGGTACGGTTTGGTTGTTTGTTTGGGTTTTTGATTTATATAAATACCGATATGACTTAATAATGCCACAGGGCTGCCATGGAAGCGATAATTGTTTATGGTAAACATTCGGGCGTTTGTCGATTGTTTCTAAATAGGACGAAGTAGGTGGCTTGCGGACATTCGGTCGATGATCGTTGCCTGAGACGCTTGGTTAAAATATAGTCCTCAAAGTTATAGACATCGTTTTTAAATTGTATTCCTTTGTTTTCTCAGATTACAAAACTAAATAATGACGAGTATGTGTTTGATTTCACATATCACATCCAATTATTCGTTAAAGCCTACTGACGGCTACAAATAATATTACAGGCTTACTATTACCTAGGTATTAGATATTAATATAAGCATTAACAAGTTTTTAGCACGAACACGAAAGCTTTCAAATTAAAACTGAATAATTCTCATAAAAGAAAATGTAATCTATTAGAAATTACTTTAATAAAATAATACGTAAGCTCATAGCTTGTGAAACTAGTAATATTTGTAAATACATTAGTATGTTAATACCAATAATTCGTACTGAAGAACCAAAGAAGTTTACAAATAAAATCAAAGAATAATCGCATGCCATATAACTCATACCAATCACATCGACAAAATGATCGATAAGCCACGCTTATCCCAGCACTAATAATTGCAAACGAGCCACGCCAGGTGTTCTCAATCTCTGGTCCAGATTTCTTCTCGATAAAGAGGCCGTTCATTTCTCGTATAATCTAGCGATCGTTCCTCGAAACTAAGATAATCGAGTAAGTAAAATCGATTCATTATTCGATTATTTTGTGGAATAATAATGGTATCCATTGACACCTGCCGTGGCCGGCCAAAAAAAATATGAAAGAAAGAACTTGGCCGCACGTCAAAGACGTTTTGTGCGTTCCCGCTCGTTGTATTTTCTCGGATTTTATTGTAATATTTTTTTATCATGTCCCAGATATCCGAATGTGTTTATTAAATCATTTTTTTCGATAGATAGGAGTTTTAGAATTTCACAACTGTCGTTTTGATGTTTCGGTTAGGTTAGTTATTTATGTGAAAGAAGTTTGTACTAAACATTAGCACTGACATAAAAGTTTTGTGAATATGAATGTATAGATGTCAATCTTGGTCTACCAGATGTTTGTTTGGTACAGTCATATAAAACGCATTATGATCAGGCTTGCCAGTTATATTTAAGTCAGATGTAATTGGGGTCGCGCCTATTGTCGTCGTCAACAAAACCAATCAATCCAGTGGTGCTTATGAGAAATTTCAAATGGGAAAACCCAATAACACTTTTGCCGACCCGAGAATCGAACCCAGGACCTCATCCTCAGCAGTTACGCATGCGGTCACTTAAAGGCAAACGAGGCAGTCGAATCTTGTGTTTATTTCGCAGTGAATGTTGAACCCTTTCACAACGTTGTCCTAATTGAATGTGAATTGTTGAATGGTAGAGAATGCCTTGTGGCATTAAGTTCGCCTATGTACCACTATTGTACATGAAATGCCTTGTGGCATTAAGTCCGCCTATGTACCACTATTGTACATGAAGTTTAAATAAATAACTAAACAAGTTTTAGTTTAGTTTTCAGGAGAAAGAAGATCACTGTTGAATATAGGCCTCTTCCAAGTATCGCCACATTGACCGGTTCAATTCATTTACATATTTTACGAACCAAATGAGCCGCGATTCAAATAACATTAAAAACGTGCACCAATTATCGACCAGTCATCCAGTTTTTATATTATTTAACACCATTTTGATCCAACTTTCAGTACAATTCTTGTACGACCGTATTCCTAACGATGAGGACCACCCTATCGACACCTTCGATTGTTTTGCGATAAAGGGTAAAGGTATCAAATGGACCACGTCGACGTGATAATTATGAGATAAGCTTGTCAACAGTGTTTTGGGAATTGATTTGTTGAGTTATCATTACGATTAACGGGCCTGATTATAATTAATTATAAGCTAGTAATTAATTATCATTACCATATTTATCTCCAGTATTAAACCATTTGAATGAATCGGATCTAAATCTAATATATATAAATATTCCGAGTGTATTGAGGGTTACAACCCGACTTACTGGGGTCGTAAGCCCAGTTAGGGCCCACACCGTGGGAGGGTTAATCAAATCAACAGGATAGGATGAGAGGTCTAAGTTACAAAATAATGAATAGTAAAACCTGTTAATCTGCCTAGCCTTTTCCCAAGTATGCCTTGCTATAGTAGCTACTGTGCAGCTGAACGGCAATATCTGTAATCAATTTTTAAATCATCATGTAGACGGTGTAGGAACTACTAAAAACCTCTGCCAAACTGTTCTTGGACTACAGGCATGACGATATGACGGTCTGTACCACGTTCGAAGAAGATTTGGTGGTCTCAGAGAAAGGTTCTCTACTTTTTGTTTAACACTTTCCGGGACAGACCGCCTCTTGACGTTATGTCGGTATATCGTTACGTGACAGTACGGCTAAGGGCGGTGAACTTTATTTCATGTAATTTGGCAAACCGTCGATAGCCGTTGCTTGCCCATAGTATTCCTAAGAAGCACATGATCTAGTGTCACATCACGCGACTTCATTTGTTCGTGGGTGTCACGGCAAACTCTTTTCGAGTCATTTTTCAACACACACATACGCAGTGCTTATGCACCAAAACAACACATGCACACCGCCGACAGGCGTAGACTGAGCCATACAAGTACAACGTCTGTGGCCGTATTTGTCATATCAAAAATTTAAAAATATATGTAATGAGGTAGTACGGCTGTAGACGGTATGACAAAATGTATGGGATTTTGAAGTGTCATATCATTACATTTGCAAATAGTCAAGTGTCCCGGAAAGTGTTAAATACCTTTCAAACCATCTATCGTTGCAAATGAGCATATCTTATTAAGGCCAAACATTTTGTTACTAATAAAATATGCATGCGTCTGCAGAAAATCAATATATTTTCAAAAATCAGACCGAGCAGCTACATCGAATATAACTAGATTCAAAATAAGGCTGTCTCAAAACTTTCACAAATTAATCTTCTCGTTGGCAGAACGCTGCAAAATTTTATGTATATTATTCAGCGATTCAAATAATTATTTCACGATAGCTGAAGATTAAACCAATAGCGTAAAGGTTATGTAAAAGATAGAAAAAGTTATGAAATCCGTATCAATATTTCATAAACTAAAGTCTCTTCCAATGGGGGTAGGCAGAAACCACAGAGGTGTGATGTGGTTTCTGATTTCTGGTTGTGTTACGATATATACTATTTGGGCTTCGTTTATCTTACTTACGTTTTTAGAGTTTGATGTAAATAGTAAATTAATTAAATCTAAACAGTACGACCAAGGAAGATTCAGAAAATAATTTTTGGTATCCTTATAGCTTTTTACTTTGAGAGAAAGTGATGATTGAAAACACCTTTGTGAAAACCAGATTAGTCGTTTCCGAGCTACGATGGAACATATATACGTGCATAGTTACATATACGGTTAAACTCAGTATGTTTTATTTTAAGTTGGGTAAGATTATTTCTTCGTGGTAATAATTACCCAACTTTTATTCATATACATTAAAATAAGTTACTAATGGCGGGAGGTATCATAAACTGTTATGTCTTTTTACTTGTACCATATAGCTTTCGTTGGCAATCAAGAAGTAGGTAAGCCCAAATTTTTCGGAATCTTAATTAAATTACCCACGATGGCATCAGAAATTAATTTAATTGGAGTCAATTATGTTATTTGTATACTCTAACCCGATGGGTCGTTGGCCCACTACGCTAAGGAGAAGGCGAATTTATTTGCCTCTCTTTTTGCGGAATCTTCACGTCTGAATCCTGGTGACGCGCAGCCCCGTCCTTCTCCTGATGGATGCGAGACGAGTATGTCGGACATTCGTATCCACCAAAAGGACGTCCGTAGGGTGCTGAGCCACCTCGACGTCAACAAGGCTAGCGGCCCTGATGGCATTCCAGCAATTGTTCTTAGAACCTGTGCGCCTGAGCTGTCTCCGAACTTGACACGCCTATTCCGCCTTTCGTATGAGGCTGGAAAAGTGCCGAATGCTTGGAAGCAAGCAAACGATATCCTTAGTGACCGCCAATACGGCTTCCGCCGAAATCGGTCTACTGGGGATCTTCTAGCGTATGCCATTCACATCTGGAGTGAGGCCATCGAGAAGCACGGGGAAGCGCTTGCCGTCTCCCTCGACATCTTGAAGGCTTTTGATAAGGTCCGGCACGAAAGCGTTATTGGTAAGCTTCCTTCATTCGGTTTGCCCGGTGGTCTGTGTGATTGGATTGCAGACTTCCTGAGAGATCGGTCCATTCGAGTGGTTATCAATGGCTGCTCGTCGGACCAATTGGATATCAATGCCGGGGTCCCTCAAGGGTCGGCACTCTCAGCAACATTATTCTTGCTGCATATTAACGATCTGCTTAAACCCGACCTTTGGGTATGCAGACGACAGCACTACTGCTGAGAGATACTTGTCCAACGCTCGTGCTACCGGGCCTCAGATCCGGTCTCTTCGGGAGGCCATGGTGGAGCGCTTGAACCTGTCCTTGCAGGCAGTCTCCGAATGGGGCGATGCCAATCTGGTCAGGTTTAATGCTGCTAAAACCCAGGCGTGTCTTTTATCCGCTAAAAAGAGCCAATTTCAACCGGCTCCAACTTTCCGAGATGTGACCGTGCCAATAACTGACCATCTTCAGCTTCTTGGCGTTACGTTGACATCGACTCTCAATTTTGGCCCATACATTAAGGCAAAGGCTCAGCTGGCTGCCAAAAAGCTGGGGATCCTTGCAAAGTTTGGAAGGTACTTTACGCCAGAACAGCTGCTCAGTTTGTATCAAGCGCAAGTTCGATCATGCATGGAGTACTGTTCTCATCTCTGGGACGGATCTGCCAAATACCAGCTTGATGCACTAGAGTCGATCGAAAAGCGGGCCAAAAGGCTCATCGGCGATGAGGCACTAGTTAAGTCAAAGCCTTGAACATCGTCGCCGAGTTGCCAGCTTGTCGGTCTTTTATCGGTTGCATTTCGGGGAGTGTGCAATGCAAATGCGATGGAATTACATGATCTAATTCCACCAAGCCCGTTTCATCATTGGACTACAAGACGTACGGCGATGCGCCATCGCTACATGGTAGACATACCACCCATACGCACTAAACGTTTTGGAAATACTTTCATTATGCGTACAGCTAAGGAGTGGAATTCCCTGCCGGAGTCTGTGTTTCCCGATAGCTACAATCTAGGAGTCTTTAAGTCGAGAGTGAATAGGTTGCTTCTAAGCAAGCGTGCTTCACCGTCGACCACATCATCGCTTACTATCAGGTGAGATATTGGTCAAGCACGAGCCTATAGTTTATAAAAAAAAAAAAACTACTTTTACTATTCTCAAACAAACTCGGGCCTTTTATGAGAGCAGTGTTGGCCCAGTGGACTTTATAATAGCTCACTCTCACATCACATACCTGCATATATGCACAGACAATTTCCTCAACTCACTTGTATTCCTTTATTTGCCCAAACCAAGACGCATACACACCTACATACAGACGCACATAGGCAGTCATAAGTAGCGGACCGTCCTCATTTCGCGGCAGTTGGTAAACAATGTTAATAATATAATAAAAGACGTTAAGGAATGGAGGAAAACGCAGAATTTTGGGGAAAGCTGAATTTGTAAGAATTTCATTAAACTTCTAAGCACAAAATAAGTAGGTAGGTACAGAAGTAGCAAACAAATACACATTGACACGCTTTACGTACAGAGAATGCAAGCGAATTCGCGACCAACATTTGTTTTCCCTTACGTATGCGTCTATGTATGCGTGTGTCTGTTTTCGCTCATTGTATTAAACCAACCTTCTGTGTTTATTTACATATTCGGTGTCCCAAGTTTGTTAGGATTTCTTAACGGTTGTTTGAACAGGAGTCGTATGCAAATATCTTCTTATGATCAATAAGAGGCGTCGTCGTTTGAAGATATGGTGACGTTATGGGTAAATTATGGGTGATTTTGGCGTAATGGTGGAATGTTAAATGTGTAAGAATGTATTCTGTGGCGGTGGAGATATGGAACACAGTGATATAATAATGAGTTTTAATTGCTATTTTACTCAATGCTTCTTGATTATCACAGAGAGGAATGATGAGTCAGCTTAGTAACGGTTTGTAAGACGATAGACGTGATGCTTCTTTGTCAGAAAGGGTAACAAATTAAGTACATTAAGAAAATACGCTGCAGGGTACATCTGCCTGCTTAGGTAGTTCTTTAGTCTATTTAGAACCCAGTCTTCAAGTTAAAAGGGAATACCGTATATTTCTTCAAAGAAAGCATGCAACATCGTCACAGTTGGCAGCATCCTTGCGATAAGCATAAGTAAGTAAGATAGTGGTTCAGAATATAATCCATACTAATATTAATAAATGAGAAAATAGCTCTGAATGTCCACTAATTACCTATACACGTCTTAACGGCTGAACAGATTAAGATGAAACTTAGCACACAGGTGAACCGTGTCCTTAGTTTTTCGCCTCTTTGCCGATGAGCATCAGTTGACGCCCTAGGTTCGAATGCCGGGTCTAACAAAGTGTTATTGGTTTTTGTAGTGGAATTTCGTAGCAGCTCGGAGTTTGTATGTATGCCTGGTTGACGGTCATAGGATCGCATACCCTTAATATCCGTACCGTACCCTTTACTATAGGACTTAGAAATAATTGGCAAAATGTGGGTGTAGGAATTATAGGAACCTACACCTCTGCCTGACCTTAGAATACAGGGGTGATGTTATCTGATTTTCAATTTCCGTATCCTAGATATCAACTAACACCTTAAACCAAATGACTCACCCAGTATTAAAATTATTTAAATATCTACTGAATCCAGTATGATGGTATCATTAACCGAGAACCCGGTTAGAAGAACACAGATAACTGTTAAGGCGCCGATTCCCTTGAGTAGCTGATTTTCACGTCTAAACGGCTACTCGTAATTTATTGGAAAAAATATATGTTATAGTAGACCATTTCCTTAATAATTTCATCTGAGCAAATTTTGAGTTTTATTCGTATAGTGTAATTAATTTGTAAAGTTATGTCTAAAACGGACAAAAACACGATAATCACACCAAAACCGCTGGGCGTATTTTAATGAAATTGACACCATATCAAAGACAATTTAATTATCTACATTTTGATCTGAAGCTTTTTTTTTAAAGTCAAAGAATAATGTGGAAAGTACAAAAAACTACTAAATTTTGGGTCGCGAAACGGGTGCGCATTTTGTTCCCTTAAGGTCGTTGGCGTTAGTCTTCGTCTTAACGGTTACTTGTTCGTTATCAGATAGTGTTATGTCGGTGATTTTAACGTAATGCCCGTAATCTGAGATGAGGGATTTGGAATTTGCCTTCATTTGAGTGGTGATTTTTGAAACAAGGCATAATTATTTATGTTTCGCTACATCACCCTATTCAAAACAAGCTGCCAATGATTACAACTCAATGTAAACTTTGCGATTTTTATTTAATGAGAAACGAACAACGAGTGGCTTAATTTTCACTTCGCTCAATATCAGTGAAGCCTTTTGTTGATCTGTTAAATAAAAAAAAAACCCAAAAGATAAGTAATAGCATCTTTCATCCCGAAATTAAAATTATAAATGCTCCCACTAAACTTCACAACAGTCACAGATAAAAACTGAAAACTTCAACCGTAAACTCCGTAATTTCATGACTAATGCCCGACAAAACACCGTAAATCTAATGAAGAAATACCGTCAAAACATTTATCTAAATATTTCCTTGTAAATCGTGGTCGTTTACGTTCATTTACGAGTATGGCATCCATAGGGGATCCTGTGGGAACAATAAAACGGTACTTGGAGGACTGAGAAGGGATTTTTTCGACGTTTCCTGCCTTAATGGAAGATCCTTGTAAAGTTTTAGTTTGGATTACGGTTTTTATTTAAAACGGTTTGTGTGTGAGTGAGATTATTTTTGGTTGCTGTTTATTACAGTAGTTAATTTAGTAAAATCGGTTAGTTATCAAGGTTAGTAAATTAGTTACTGATTTTTTCATCTAAAATTTCACAGAAACAGCCTGAAGTCACAATTTAAGCCCGGTTGATGTTCTTTTGTTGCTACCTAGGCTCGACCTCTATTAAATGGAACTTACATAGCTGGTTACTGGCACCTCTGCCTAAACCTTCGATGAATACCGGCGTGAAGTTGAGTTGTAAGACAGTAACTTCTTTGGCAGCCTTTTCTGTTGTTGTCAAAGGCATTTGGGCGCACGGTTGGTGCCGCGATACGATTCCCGCACGGAGCTCATATTTGTATAACCTACAGATAGTTGTTCTGGCTCTGGTTGTTTGTGTATGTGAGTTACGCCCCACGATACAGGAGAAATGCCTAGAGTAGGACAAAGTTAAAAAAAAGGCCCTCACAACTTATCAAAATTATGAATGACAAAAGGAAAATTAAACTATTACTATAAGCCCGGAATGAAGTAACGTATTTGATACCACACCACCTATGACCCAAATTGGTTATTTATAAACGAGTGACATGGAGTCGTCGAATAAAAATAAAGTCATCGTGACTCGACTATCGGTAACATATCGGCTCTTATAAAGTAAGAGGGTGACTCTCCGCAAACGAACTGCTCTAATAACATCATTCATGGAATGGTTCTTAAAAAAAATGCAAGATCCTATCTACCTAGCACGCCGTAAAACGCGGTTTTTCCTCTTTATACAATTATTAAGCGCATAAATATCCTCATTTCACGTAATATCATAAAACAGGTCTTACGTAACGCCATTTTAGATCCTTAAAACTCTCTAATAACTTTGAAGCTAAGAGAAACATGCTTCAAAGATAATTTATGTCATACTTACGTTGGTACATGTATTAAGAAATGGAGGATTCTTAACACTTGCATAATCAATCTGGGATCCACTTTTGGGACCCAGGCCTAGCTTTTGTGAGTTAATTAAGTAAGAACATTTGAGCTTAATTTCAGTTATTCAGAATATTATGGCGGAAAATCATGCGGCATCTTTCGGTAATCTGTACTGTAATGATTTTCTTAATTCGTTCCGAATTGTAATTAACGAAGATATGAGGAAGTAAGGATTCCTAATAAGCTCTGTGATTTTCATTGCGTGGGTACGTACAGTGCTTTGATGCGGCTCATAAAATTTGAATCAATTATGATGTTCGTCATTACAACATTTTAAAGTAGAGAACTTCCTGAATCATTTTCGTTTAAATAACCATTACAGCTACAGCATCAGCAACTATATGACTTGTACAAGCAATGAAGTAGTCTAAATTGATAAGGGTAACGCACTCGGATAATATAGGTTCCAAAATTCCTGCTGCGACTGAAATCCAATCCTAACAGTCTATCAATCTGAATAGCCTTTCCATACCTATATTTGTTGGCAGATGCAGCTGACAGTTGTTAAGTTAGCAGTTCATTCCTTCATATTCCATAACTCAAGCTTTTATATAATATAATTAACTAACCTGATACCTAACTATAACTATTATCATCCTTCGAGTATAAGCTGGATAACGTTCGCTGTTGTTCTGCACTATTTAATATAGTAGAAACTTGGCAGTAAAAGTCAATGGAATATCTAATATATTATTGATGAGCAGCATATTATAGCAGTGTTAAAGAGCAAACCTATTTATTTAAGAAATTTTATACAAACACAAAATTTTCTATATTGCTGGTAATTTATTTGTGTGCAAGTGTTTATTTTTAATAATTTTCATAAATAGCTAGATTTCGACCTCGATTTCGCCTGATAGGAAGTGATGGATGCAATCTGGTGAACGATGATACGAGTGAGCCCGAAGGATGGCTGTTCACTCTTGCATTGAAGAAAAGGGTCAAGAAATATCACATGGTCAATCGCAAACATTTTGGCCTTTCAACAATTGGTTGTTGCTGTTAGAATGTCACTTGTAGAGCCAAATGAGGTTATGGTTTTCGTAAGTCGACCCTACAATACATCTCTGCCAAGCCATTCGGGGAATAAAGGAGTATTCGAAGAACTTCTCCTGTAGTACGGTTATGAACACAAAAATCTCATGAACAAACAGACGGACACGGAATAACTATCTGTGTGAATTGGACCCGTGGTGCGGAAGCTAATCAATTCTCTAATGTGTTACGTGCGATAGCAGAATATTTTAATCATTTTGATTATTTAAAAGTGATGATGTTGCAATCAGCACCATAGCTAGAGACGGCACTGTCAAAACTTTCAAAACAAACCAAGCATGTCAGTGAGTGTCACCGTTTACCCTAAATTGACAGCCTGTGTCAAAAGTGACTATGGCTATGTTGGCTTCTTCCAGTCTCCCCAGATGCAACTGAGTACCAGTATCTCTATCTAAACCCCATAAACTAGTAACTGACAAGACTGGTGTCACAAACGAAGACACGAATATTTAAGAGTAATGACTTGATTGGTCAGCGCTGTAAGCGCACGTTAAAACTGATACACTAGTGACCAAAAGCCTCTTATTGATTCACTTTTTAGTATCACTATGTTATAAATAAATCAAAATATAAAGTTTACTGCGTTTGTCTATAAAGCCAATAACAATAAATTGAACTGGTCTAGGGTGACAACGATGTTAACAGTACCCGAGAAAAGCCCGGCGCTAAAGTAATTAAGATCAATTCATGCCATAGACTACGGGATGGACTAAATGGCAGCAAATAGAGACGACATCTATACTAATACATACTTAGAGGCAAAGTTACTTACTACAAAGTAATTCTGTCTGTCTATCTCTCTGTCTGTTACCTTTTTATGTCGTTACGGTTGAATGGATATGGACGGAACTTTAGTTACACGGATTGACCCTGTCCTGGATTAAGACATATGATCCTTTTTATGCCGGGATAAATGTGTGTTTTATGTTACCTAGGGATAAATTCCGACTTAAACGCGAGTGAAGCCGCTGGCACAAGCTAGCTACTAATAAATTTTGTGTTCGGGAAATATGCACTGAACACAAGTTTTGGCAGTTAAAATTGACACGAGACGTTAATTTCTACAAGTAAACGGCGACGCTCTGACACGCACAATACATATATGGTAAGTTTAGCGGCCACTGCTAGAGATGGCATTGCATCTCTAGCAGTGGCCGCTAAAGCATCTGTCGTTGCTCTGTGATCCGCATAGTATTTATAGATACCAATAAAGATTGTAGATAGCAATTATTATTTATTGCTATTTCGATTGCTATTTGCCACCTGTTTATATCTAGTATATTGCGGTTCAAGGAACTTTTAATGTGAAGTTTTCTATGTATCTAAGAGTGACTTGAAAATGTTAAATTAAAGGCTTGTAGCGTTATTTAATTACACGTCTATCAATAAAATCAAATAGAAGTTACAACTGCGCTAACATGTTAGGAACCAAACAATGACAAACAAATAAACATTTGGAAATGCCTAGCTAGAAACTGTTATAATAATTTCATTCAATCACGAAAAGAAACCATTCAAAATAACTTTAAAATTTACAAATGTAAAAGCCCGTATGTGATCGTAGAAATTTTAACTAACGAACACACAAGTATCTACTAATACCGATGCTTTGAAACTTCATAATCTTCTAGTACCCAGAAATCCTAGATACGCAGAAGTTAGTTGGTTCCACTTCCTATAACTCCAAAGTTCAACAGTCTGCATGATAGTTCTACAGTAAAAGTTAAACGTGCTTCTTGTCTAGTATAGTCCTGAAAAATCAGAGGGTTGGAAAATGGAAAATTTTAGTTCGATGAAGTTGCGAGGGTTTATTTTAACTTTTTTAAAGTTATATTTAAAGCAAATTTCCATCACTCTTTATTTGCCCCCTACTACTTGGACTCAGTGAATTATTCCAAATGTTGTTTGTTAGAGAAATGTCACCCTGAGATGATGATCCCAATGACATTATTACTGCGCAAGAAGGTATATGTTTAAAAATCTTAACATTAAATCACTTATACTAGCACTCCAAGGAAAGTTAAGACCTAGTACCTCGTACTTCCGAAGGAAACATAAATTATTAAAAAACCAGACAACAGTATTACAAGAAATTATTTTTTTTAAGACCTAATACCAATATAATAATAATAATACACCAAAAACTTGCAATCAATCTTAAACTCATGCAGGATCCGTACACACCATATTACAAATATTCACCTAGAGCTGTTTTAGAAAATCAATTATACAAAATATATTATGACCGCACAATAATTACAGATCACACTATTTATAACAACAGACCAGATATTGAATTGATAAAGAAAACAAACACACTAAACAAACACTTGTTGATAAAGAAAACAAACACACATACATAATAGATATAGCAGTCCCAAACACTAATAATATACAAAAAACTATCACAGAAAAAAATAGGAAGTACACAGAGTTACAAGAAGAAGTTACCAGAGTTTGGAAAATGAATAGAGTTACATTAGTCCCTATAGTCATATCAACAACAGGTGTTATTCCGAAACAAATATACAATAGTTTTAATGTTCTCAATCTATCAAAATACACATACCTAACACTACAAAAAGCTGCAATATTAAACACTTGCCGAATAGTAAGAAAATTTTTACAGTTAGATTTAGATTACAATTTGAGTGCAGTACAAAATAATTTACCAAGTCAAACAGAAAATTAGGATTTCACCTAGGTTCACACCCGTGAGATTCTATAAAAAAAACCAGGTTCTTACCTGAGAAACTGAAGTTTAAAAACAATAATAATAATAACTCCATCACTTATTATTGTAAATCGCGTGAATACACTTTCATCCCAAATAGAGTAGGTATAATCAAATTTGAATGTACGTACACAAGGGGTGAGGTTTCATCCCTTTCGTTCCTAATTTAAGCGTGTACCCGCGGTTTATGTATTAAAGGGTGAAATTATATGGGAAAGCAATTCAGGGCTGTATTTTGTTTTGAATGGGGATAGTGAGAAGAGAAGGAAGGATCTGGTATGCACAATGCCACAAACCAGACATGCTTTTATTAATCGTTTTTTTGTGTTTTTAGGACCTTTTCTGTATAATAGACTCAACAGGTTTCTAGATGTTTATAGCTTAACATATAAAAGATGTTGCTTTACCTTAACAGATTATTTAGGGACACTCAGTTATAGTGACACAGAAAAACTTCTAGAAATTGTTGTTTGAAGATATGTCCTCATATCTTCTTGTACATACTTAAATTTATATATATACTAGCTGACCCAGCAAACTTTGTTTTGCCATAAAAAGACCAAACATTTATCTACCCTAACTACCCGACCCTACACTACCCTACCCTACCCGACCCTACACTACCCTACCCTACCCTACACTACCCTACCCTACCCTACCCTACACTACCCTACCCGACCCTACACTACCCTACCCTACCCTACCCTACCCTACCCTACCCTACACTACCCTACCCTTCTCTACCCTACCCTACCCTACCCTACCCTACCCTACACTACCCTACCCTACCCTACACTACCCTACCCTACCCTACCCTACACTACCCTACCCGACCCTACACTACCCTACCCTACCCTACCCTACCCTACCCTACCCTACCCTACCCTACACTACCCTACCCTACCCTACACTACACTACCCTACACTACACTACACTACCCTACACTACCCTACACTACCCTACCCTACCCTACCCTACCCTACCCTATGTCCTTCTCCTGGTTCTAAGCTACCTCCCTGCCAATTTTCAGCTAAATCGATTCAGCCGTTCTTGAGTTATAAGTGAAGTAACTAACACGACTTTCTTTTATATATATAGATGTTTCTTTTTTTTTTGTTCTTTTATTGTTTGTTTTTTTTTTATTTTTTTTTGTGTTTTGTACCAATTTATGTATTCTTATGTTTGTTAATAGACTAATTTTATTCAATAATTTAACTCTCCCAATTATTGCTCTAAGTAAAGTGATGGCCTGAAACACAGGTTTGAAAGAACCTAAATCGGGCAGGTCCATACCAAAAAATTTACATTCTGTTTTTTTTTTTTTAATAAGCTTGCAGTTGTAATATAATATTTTAGAAATAGTTTAAATATAAGCTCTATATATACAATTGTTTTAGAAATTAAACTACTGCACCTAATGTACACTTTTGTGAACGTACTTACTTTTTAATAAATTATTCTTATTCTTATTCTTATTGTTATTCTTATTCTTATTCTTATTGTTATTCTTATTCTTATTCTTATTCTTATTCTTATTCTTATTCTTATTCTTATTCTTATTCTTATTCTTATTCTTATTCTTATTCTTATTCTTATTCTTATTCTTATTCTTATTCTTATTCTTATTCTTATTCTTATTCTTATTCTTATTCTTATTCTTATTCTTATTCTTATTCTTATTCTTATTCTTATTCTTATTCTTATTCTTATTCTTATTCTTATTCTTATTCTTATTCTTATTCTTCTAGTTAGAGGAGTGAACCTTTTTGTTTTGGGAAAAACTGGGTGGTTACAAAGCAACTGCTGAATCTTTATACTGCACGCACGTGACCCGCTTTGTGTGACTGTTTACAAACTTAATATTGTTCTTTACCAGCTTTCGCCATAATTTTGCCCGCAGTCAGAAATAATCCTTTAGAAACGTACTCCCGGGATAAAACAGTATCCTGTAAGTAGTATGTACCTGTATGTATGTATGTATGTATGTGTGTCCTCTTCTCATAAAAAATGGCTTACCATTTTTTATGAGAAGAGGCCTTTGCTCTGCAATGAGACAGTAACAAGCTGTTATTGTTATTAAGCCTTTGAGGATTAAATTACTTACTAACAATTGGACTATCACATTTATAATATTAGTAGGATAGCATTGCCTATTACTGTGTAACTTTTCAACTCTATGCAAGAGCCATAAAAAATCCAATAGTTTGTGATAAACAATCGAAAATCCCTTTCTTCTAAAGAAGACTAAACCAATATTAATGCGAAAACAAAAATATTTAGACACACTTAAGTTTAGGTTGCATTTATGTTTTTAGTCAAAACTAGTTTCAGATAGGTGCAGTGATAGGATCTTAATTTACAAAGGAAGTTAGCCGTGTTTTTTTATTGAAGTTTGTTAAAATCCTTAGTTACATCATGTGTGGATGAACACTGCAGTTCAGGATCTCCGCACCTGCACCTGCATTGGTATTAATATCTCATTTAAATTAATGCGTTGACTGTCTCGTAGATTTTCAATCTAACAACACTTCGCAACCAGTATTCTGTATCTGGTATGGGATCATGGAAATAATTGGGCAACTTATAAAACTCGATACAGTGCTCACCACTTAACAATGCTAGAAAAGAAAATCATAAACACGATCAATATCTTATCAAAGACTTACATAAAACAGGTTCCTAACTACAAAAAAAAAATACGCACTTAACGCCTCTTAAACATCAGATCACGTAGACGTCCTTTAAAAATGTTGTCCTTGGGAGCCCTAGGGTGGAATACCAATGCCTTCCAGCCACGATACATGGATTCGTGTCATGGTTTAAAATATTGCAACCGTAAAACACAGATGGGGTAGATGGCAGTAAAACATTGTTGCGAAAATGAGGAGGAATATATTATGTGGGTAAAGTGAACTCCGAAGACACTGAGAACGAATGCTTTTGGAAGATATTAAATCCAAACGTGAATTTAGGTTTCCCGAATGCCCTAAATACTTGATACATCATGATTGACTGACAGTATTCCAAAACTGGTCATAGATTTAATTCAACAAAAATCTCTCAAAGAATATCTTTGTTTTCTCAAAGTTGCGCAAGACATTAGATACCAAAAATAAAACCATTTGGATTTCCCTGGACGGTTGAATTTCACAGACAAAAAAAAATGTGTTTCATTGCCATCCAAGTACAATCAATCAAACCGGCACTTACTAAAATAACTCAACAAAAATAGACAACTCGACTAGATCTTAACACGAATCGACATCCCTCCTATCAGATATAAATGATTATTCCTATCACGAAACATCAGACGATGACCGCAGGACATATTACTGTGGTACTTATTGGTTTCCCGTCGCGAGGAATCATTGCTGTTTGGACATGGGCAGTTCCAGACCAATGAATGCTTGGACACGTGGATATAATGAGGGATCACATCACATCACATCATCAGCCTTTTTTTTTAATGTTCCCACTGCTGGGACACAGGCCTCCTCTAATGAGGGATATTTTAAATTATTATTAGGTTTTTTTTGTTTTAATATTAAACTTCCAGCTGTACTGGGGTATGTTTAGTTGATTTTTTTTGTCGTATGATTTGTACAGTGGTTAAAAATAATTTTCTTTGAAAAAAGCCTACAAATTTAAGCTTGCATGCAAATAAACATTTTTCTTTCTTTCATTCTTTTCTTTCTAAAAAAAGTATTAATTCTTTATCTTTGTAATTGTAACCGTACTGTTATAGTTTTGATATTGCAAAAGCTTTACAAAGGTTTCGTTGATGAAAGCTATTGTAATTTAGGTCAAAGCCCCACAACACTGGTAGCGATTAAACAAAAGGCTTTACAGTTTTTTTTCTCTGGGTGATGCAGTTCCTCTTCAGTTGATCCAGGCCCGCGGTGACTCTTTTTCAAATTCATTCGCGTTTTGCAGTCTGAATTCAAAAAAGGATTTTTAATATTTGTCAGATATTAAGCATCATAAATAACGCCTATACATCTCGCTTCAAACCTTATTTAACAAAATGTCAATATAACCATATCCCACAAGTGTTTAAAATTAAAACCTCCACAAAATAGTCTGCTACAAACTACCCAAAATTCAATCATAGACGATAAATTATCTGGTGGACCGAATAAATGTATCCATTAAGTCAATTTAATACCAAGTCATAAATAATCATCGAGACTACTAATATTAAAGTCCGCAGTAATCCAGGCATGTGGTCACCGTATTACTGACGTCACAGTATAGGACAATGTTAATTAATTAGCTGATAATGAAATAACGTTTTTGCAGAATTATAGTGGATAGGTTTTGTTTTTTCCACATTTGTATCTGCGTATGTGGATAACATAGGAATTTTAACTGAATACTGATATTTAGGTAAGTACATTACACTGGCAACTCACCCACACCCAACATAGTAGGGAAAGGGCTAGACAAATGATGATGATGACTTAAAGCAATTTGACGCCAATTTTTTGGTGAAACCGCGGGGCACAGCTAATGTTTCGCAAATGGGCAGAAAACTACTGCCAATTGACTGGTGATAACGTCTAAAATCAGACCACATTCGTCATCACAACCTTCAGAAGGGTAGCAAAAATTAATAAAACTTTCCCAAGCGGCTATTGAGGGTATAAATAACATACTGCAACGAACTTTTAAACTATTATCGGCATTCTTCATAGTTATATACATGGATGCTATAATAACAGTTGCGGGATTGTCCTCATTACCACAAAGTACGTAAGCGGCGGCGCGCCGCAGACAGAGGGGCCACTCTCACTTTGACATTTCGGTTTTACAGGGAATATTGGGCAATATTGGACCGAGCTCAGTCGCGGCTGTCATGATTGCTTTGTGCAGGCGTTTGTCACGTCATTCAGACATTATGTACTGTAACGAGGTTGGTTGCATTGGATGGGTTACCTTTATTATTTGTTACAGACCGAATTTACTTTTTGTTTTTAATTCTTTCTTTCAATTATTTTTTAGTTATAAAGGTCATTAATCTTTCAAGATGACAAATTAGAAATTCATAGGATTATAATAAATTATTTTAAGCCCATAGATGAAATAGGGAACTTGTCATAATAATAAGGTTCAAGTCATACAGCTTACAAATATGTTTCCTCCGACTGCACAGCATAATTTTCTTCTTGTTTAAGATCATCTTTGGTTTTTTGATTTTATTAGGGGTACCTAATAAAATCAAAAAACAGTTTTTTCACATTTATATTTTTGTCGAGCTTGGAGCTTTTTACAATTTAATTTTTTAAGTGGGATCATTATTACACTATTACTACGTCTTTTTACTCTCCAATATTCATCGTATGTGGCGTAATATTAAATTTTTCGTGATATTAAATGGATATTTGATGCCCTGTCTACCCTCTAAGGCATGTTAGCATGTTATGATGTATGTTTAGACGAATCTATGTATTTATGTTTGTAACTTCGGCAACCTACTCTTTTTTTTAATTCGGCATCAATACGTGGGACACTCAGAAAGTTTTGCGAAACTAAAAAAAATTGTTCTATACGTACATATATTTTTATTAAATCTTTTCAAAGTACTTTCCACCAGCCTCTATACAAAGATTCATGCGCCTAAACCAGTTTTCAAAACACTTTTTCCAGTCCGCCGCAGACACCTCGTTTACAGCCTGCTCGAACGCAGCCAGCGCATCTTCCGGCGACGAAAATTGTATCCCTTTGAGCTGATTTTTTATTTTTGGGAATAAAAAGAAGTCACACGGTGCTAGATCAGGGCTGTAAGGAGGGTGACCCAGGAGTTTGACTGGCGTGCTGTCCAGGAAGTCCCTCGTTTTGAGTGCGGTGTGCGCAGGTGCATTGTCGTGGTGGAGCAGTAGCCCGCGGAGCCCTGTGTTTGGTCGCTTGTTGCTTATAACAGAGAAAACTTCTGGCAAACATTTGGTAGTATACCATTCGGCATTAATGCTTCTTTGATCCCGTAAGGGAATTGATACCAAGTGGCCAGTCAAATTAAAAAAGCTAGCGATCAAAATCTTACCCCCGCTTCTAGATCGCTTCACTTTGGTAGGCGTTGGCTCATTTTGAAACACCCAAACAGTCGACTGGCGCTTGGTTTCTGGGTCGTATTGATAAATCCAGGACTCATCACCTGTAACGATGTCGTAAACACGCCGAGACGAGCCTGCTTCAAATTTGTTAAGCATATCACGGCACCATTCCACCCGGGCCTGCTTCTGAGCATCGGTGAGGTTGTGCGGCACCCAGCGTGATACTATCCTCCTCACGCGAAGATGGCTGTGTAGAATCTCGTGAACGCTTCCCGATCCAATCTTCAATATGTGTTGAATCTCCTGATATGTAATTCGCCTATTGTCTTGGATTAAATTTTTCACTGCTAGCACGTTTTCTTCGGTAACAGCCGTCAAAGGGCGACCGCTTCTTTCGTCATCCCCCAAAGTTGGTCGACCGCGCTTGAATTCGTTATACCAACGATACACGGTTGCCTTGGAAGGGCCTTCATCCATGAATGCCATTTGAAGTCTATCGTACGATTCATCCGGTTTCAGGCGACACTTGAAATCGTATAAAATCATAGCTCTAAAATGTTCCCGGCGCAGATCCATATTTCAGTGAGACACAATACTTTGAATTAACTCGCAAAAAATGTGGAGGGAAATTTTGAAATTGGAACTTACTTATTTTTACTTATAAATAATCATATTTTCGAAAAACATTATAACTGGCCAGTCTCCCATATATAAAAACTTTTTTTCGCAATACTTTCTGAGGGGCCTGGTATAGTAGCAACCCTAGTGAATCTGTCAAGTTTAGCTGTCAATTGTCTAAACGGCGGGAGTGGCCCTTCTGTATACTTACTATTTTGTGTCATTACTGTGTAAATACCGTCACGGTCACGCTACAATTTAATTTTCTTGAACTCATTTTTATAATTTTATTATTTAGGGACAACAGACTTAATGCCTGATATTCCGCTGAATTTAACCAGAAACAACCATAAACAAAAAAAAATGCTGCCCATTCACCCGCTTCTCACCTTAAAACGCTGATTTGGTTTAAACCCGCAATCACCAAACATCAACACATGATGCCGGGTACGGCACTATGAGTAATCATATTGCCACCGACGGAGTGACATATCTGGCAAATTGGCAATTATTTGGCACAGTGCCACATGACTGATTATTGAACGAGCAGAACGCTTCAATTGTTCTGCTAGCTGTACCGGCTACATCCGTTTCGTATGACGACAATTGTTTGTACGGATTTCATAGAAATTTGGAATTTATCAGATCCGGTCTCTCCGGGAGGCCATGGTGGAGCGCTTGAACCTGTCCTTGCAGGCAGTCTCCGAATGGGGCGATGCCAATCTGGTCAGGTTTAATTCTGCTAAAACCCAGGCGTGTCTTTTTTCCGCTAAAAAGAGCCAATTTTACCCAGATCCAACTTTCCGAGATGCGACCGTGCCAATAACTGACCATCTTGAGCTTCTTGGCGTTACGTTGACATCGACTCTCAATTTTGGCCCTTACATTGAGGCAAAGGCTCAGCTGGCTGCCAAAAAGCTGGGGATCCTTGCAAAGGTGAGAAGGTACTTCACGCCAGAACAGCTCCTCAACTTGTATCAAGCGCAAGTTCGATCATGCATGGAGTACTGTTCTCATCTCTGGGACGGATCAGCCAAATACCAGCTTGACGCACTAGAGTCGATCGAAAAGCGAGCCAAGAGGCTCATCGGCGATGAGGCGCTGGTCAAGTCAAAGCTCCAGAGTCTTGATCATCGTCGCCGACTTGCCAGCCTGTCGGTTTTTTATCAGTAACATTTCGGGGAGTGTGCGATGGAATTGCACGATATAATTCCACCTAGCCCGTTTCATCATCGGACTACCAGACGTACGGCGATGCGCCATCGATACATGGTAGACATCCCACCCATACGCACAAAACGTTTTGGGAACACTTTTATTATGCGTACAGCTAAGGAGTGGAATTCCCTGCCGGAGTCTGTGTTTCCCGATAGCTACAATCTAGGGGTCTTTAAGTCAAGAGTGAATAGGTTATTTCTAGGCAAGCGTGTTTCACTGTCGACCACATCATCGCTTACCATCAGGTGAGATTGTGGTCAAGCGCGAGCCTATAGGTTATAAAAAAAATAAAAATAAATATTTTGAGAATACTTTGACTGAACATCTGGTCTGTATTCTCATTTTCTTATGGCAAATATTAAGAAGACGAAAACATTTTTAAGTTCTGTTTAAATCCGATATGGGTAACGAGTCTGTTAGGTACCGTTTACCAAGCATTTTCTTTAACCCGCCTCACGCTTACCAGTCCACTAATCCAACGAGGCAGTCAACGAACATTAAACAAGAGCCTACATATTTTTTTGTGTGTTTATGAGTAGTAAGATTTACTATTTCAAATTGTATCAAAATAATCTGCCTGTATACGCTGATTGATACTGACATTATCAAACAACTAGTAATAGCTACGTTCTGATGCACTTGACAGATTTCGCGGACGGGGAGTCATGGGTTTATAAGGTGATACTGGCTGTCTTTATTACGGTGATATGGTTGGGTTTCGTATTAAATTTACGTTGCTATAGATACCGTTTACAGTAATTGCTTGCAGGTGATTCAAACATGCATTTTGGAATCTACTGAAGGACATATGTATGTGAGCATTATTTCTGTAAAAGCAACTTTGACACAAGGGATAAAGTGATACACATTACCTGAAACAATATTTAAAAAACTTCGAGGGATTAATATTCTTGCTGAATTGATATTTCGGAGAAAATACATCCTACAACACACTACACAATGGCAATCACTCAACCAGGGGTTAGGTGCCAGAGAAATAAAAAACACATGTGACTTTGAATATACCTCATAATAATCTCTCACAACGCGCACTCACAACCAAAATAAGGAACATTGTAAAGAGGGATGTATTCCGACAACGGATATCTTTTGTTAGCAGTTTATGGGCTTCGTTACAAATTGACATTTACTGCCACATTCACACGTTTCTATGAACAGTCAAGCACACTACCATTTGTAAAAAAAACTACACTCAAATAGCGAACAAACATGAAGTCGTACGTTCGATTAATTGTGGGTAAGGAACTATAATAACAGCCACACAAGTCGATCTTCGAAGGTTAAGCAAGCTTGCCGAAGTCGGTTTGTTTATGGGTAACCATCTTTTCATATCGAGATTCCTCCGTGCCTCGGAATACACGTTAAACTGTTGGTCCTATTTGTCTTTTGTAAATTTTTGACAGTCGTTACGGAGAGTCAGACGCCAGGCAATCTGAATCAAGTCTTACCAAAGGGTATCGTGTTACCCAGTTACTGGGTTGTGGAGGTCAGATGGCCAGTCGCTCCATGTAAAATACTGGTACTTAGCTGCATGTGGTTTGTGGAAGCTGATCCCAATATAGTTGGTAAAAGGCTTGGCAGATTGATGGAGAGTGTGGCTGCTGTAAGATGCTTTTGTACATGCTTTCTGTATGATTTATTGAAAATCTGACAGGGCTTCCTGAAAGCGTTATCTTTAATTCTTAGTAAAAGTTAGTCTTTAATTCTGTGTAATAATAATTCAAACAGAGTTCGAATACCAATCGTTAATCGTTTTTTACTTTACATTCATTATATACTCACATAACCTTTTTTGGCAGACAGATTAATTGACTCTACAGTCTACTACAACGAATTTCAAAAACGAGAACCTCAAGAATCTCTAACAAAAGCAAAACATGAATACAAAAACCATCCGTTCTCTCACATCGCACATTTCTCTCCAAACTGTTCTCCATTTCCAAAGAAATTCATTAAAATTACTAATTTGTTTTGAAAATTTCGCCTCTTGTCTTACTTTAATTGCTTTTACAATTTATTTGTGATAAGTTGTTGTTTCTCCTCCATTTTAGACTTATTATTTATGAGAGGCCACTCTTTGTAATAGCATGCTTATAATTTACAGGATAATCGTGGAACAAATGTAATTCTGAATTGTAACCCCAAATTTGAAATTATGCGAGAAAATATATCTTTAGGGATTCCACTTTGATATAAATAGAAACATACTGAATTCTTAGTGAATGGTGCATTAATCAAATTAACATCTGTAAGTGTGACTGTACAAACTTTCAGAAATAGGAACCTTTTATTGGTTTACTTTATCTATAACATAAAAATATGTATATATTTTCTTTGTAAAAATTGGGCTGAGAATTTTTAATCCATCTAAAACCATTTAGTATGAGTAGGTAACTCATCAGCTACCTACTCATAGCCAAAAAGTTTAAATACTGAATAGCAGTGAAGTCATTAGTTAACGAGGTTCCCACAGACAGGAGCGTCACAACAAATTTGTGACTGAATTTATATGAAAACAGCTTACCGCATTGTCACAGCGCCATTTAAACCGCTATCATAATGAATACGTGACCATGGTATTAATTCTCGTAGGTAAATTAACTACATAACAAGTTAAGTAATTAATTTCAGTAACTTTCGGTACCTTTATTAAATTCACTAACTGAACCCAATATAGTTGATTCAACTTAGCTTGAACTAATTTTAATAGCCGAAAATGTGGCATGTTATTGTGACAAGGAAATTTAATTTATTTCTTTGAGTTGCAAGTAGTACAATAGAAGCGCAAGATGTAATAATTGGCGGATGGACTGTGTCAAAAATTATAGGGCTTGGATGGACGTGACAACTGAGACGACGACTAAGAGAAGTATGGAAGAAAATTATTGTTTAATTTCAAGTGAAGGGGTTCCCAATGGATTTGGAAGCTATTCCTTTGATGTCAGTCAAATGTCGCCGAATCATACTTAACCTTTAGGTTTTCCACCCACAGAGTTTGTCTTAATAATTCTGGCTTAACAACACTGCATTTTATTCATATTTTTCAAAATATAATTGAACTAGTTATGTCAATTTTACATTCAAAATTAATCAATTTAACCTCCTATTGCGGTACGATTTTGCACACAGTATGAGCATCATATGCCCGGCTGAAGAACTATAGGCCCATCTCACTTCTTAGCCATGTCTTCAAGTTGTTTTCAAGTGTTTGACAATTTCCAGCCTCCCGAATAAGCCGGATTCCGAAAAGGCTTTAGCACCGTAAACCACATACATACGCTGCGGCAGGTTATACAGAAGACCGAAGAGTATAACCTGCCTCTATCTTTAGCGTTTGTGGACTACGATAAAGCCTTCGATTCGATCGAGACTTGGGCTGTACTGCAGTCCAACGGTGTCAGGTCGACTACCGGTACATTGAGGTATTGAAGTGTTTGTACAAAAACGCCACCATGTCAGTCCGTCTTCAAGCTCAGACCTCGAAACCAATCCTTCTCTAGCGTGGCGTGAGACAGGGAGACATCATTTCTCCGATATTGTTCACTTTCGCTGCGCTGGAGGATGTTTTCAAGGTTCTGGACTGTTGGGGGCTTGGCATCAACATTAATGGTGAGTAAATCACTCACCTACGGTTTGTCGAAGACATTGTGGTCAAAGCTGAGACCATGGAGAGCCTAAGTAAATACCTCGATGACCTCAGAGAGCTTCCAAAAGAGTGAGTCTTAAAATGAATATGGACATAACCAAGGTCAAGGTGAATGCCCATGTAGCACCTAATCCTATCAAGATCGGAGACTCAACACTCGAAGTTGTAGACAATTACGTCTACCTGAGACAAACGGTCCAGTTGGGGAGGTCCAACTTTGAGAAAGAGGTTAACTGTCGAATCCGACTCGGCTGGGCGGCGTTCAAGAAGTTGCGTGGTATCTTCTCGTCCAATTTACCGCAGTGTCTCAAGACAAAAGTCTATGACCAGTGTGTGTTGCCAGTGATCACATATGGGACCGAGACGTGGCCGCTCACAACAATATTGGGGTCAGCTTCCAGTCTTACCGGATTCAGCTGCGTACCAGTGTTTAACGTGGAGCGACTGCCTATCTGACCTCCACAACCCAGTAACTGGGTAACACGGTACCCATTGGCAAGAATGGTGTCAGATTTCAAGTTTCTGATTACCCGTAACGACTGTCAAAGATCTTCAAATGAGCTTCACGAGCTCCTCATTCAGCCCATTCAACACTTATAAGAAATAAAAGCCTTGTATTAAGTATCGAATACGAATGCAGCGTTTAACGAACTAGTTATTTATGGTAGTCAAATAAAACGTGAAAATATATATAAACTGGCCTAATTCCGTCTTTAACATTTTTTAAATACAACAAAAGGTACATTTTATAAAATCAATCGTCTCTTACCCGGGATTCCCTTTCAAACCAAAGCTATACAAAGTTACAGGTGTGGGGAACAAATTACCCCACCATAAACAACGAATATACAAAATTGTTCCCCACAGAACATAGTAAATAACTCAATCATAAACTTCGGAGTTATAACGCTTTTCATTATATTGATGCAGAGTTAAAACGTGTGTTTTTATTGTCGCAACACGACAATCGCAGGGCGATACATCAGCGACGTTTACGGGCACATCGATCATTTAAGGCCACATACGAGAATGTACAAAATGTACAGTCGGGTGCACTGATGGTTTTTCAATAAATAAAAATATTTTTGTTGGTTAAAACTTGTTTGCAATTTATATTGTTTCATGGGAATAAAGCTGCTGAATACTAGCAGAATTCCTGTCGACTCCATTTCCTCTGTTTGCGACTTTCGAGTACCTATTATACTTACCTTTTTGACGCAGCCGCGGGGCACACTATGTATTATATTTTTTTAGGGTTCCGTACCCAAAGTGTAAAAACGGAACCCTATTACTGAGACTCCGCGGTCCGTCTGTCTGTCTGTCACCAGGCTGTATCTCATGAACCGTGATAGCTAGACAGTTGAAATTTTCACAGATGATGTATTTCGTTTCCTGCTATAACAACCAGCCAGTGAACTACTATATATATTTTAACAGTAGTTTGGGCGAAATGTAGTCGTATATTATGGCATAATTGGTTATTTTGTGAAAATGTGTTTACATTTTGCTGAACGATAGGTATGGTATAAAATGTCGGAGCTTAAATAGCTTTATTTCTGTTAAATTAATATGTGAAATCAAATAATATTACAAATATGTTTTAGAAAGAAAGAAGAAAGAAAGAAACCAGTTTATTTGGCACACACAGATACACACAATGTAGGTTAGGTAGCAATATAAGGGAACGTAATTTAAAAAAACCGGCCAAGTGCGAGTCGGACTCGCGCACGGAGGGTTCCGTACCATTATCGTAAAAAAAACGGCGAAAAAATCACGTTGGTTATATGGGAGCCCCACTGTAATATTTACTTTATTCTGTTTTTAGTATTTGTTGTCATAGCGGCAACAGAAATAGATCATCTGTGAAAATTTCAACTGTCTAGCTATCACGGTTCATGAGATACAGCCTGATGACGGACGGACAGACAGACAGACAGATGGATCGTGGAGTCTTAGTAATAGGATCCCGTTTTTACCCCTTAGAGTAGTTGTAAATTGGGGTTTCTAGATCAGATCCTGCGATCTGATCTAGAAGCCCCCAATTTACACTTTTCATCTATTCAAACAGCCCAGTTTTCAACTGCATCGCTTTGTATCTATTCAATCTCAGATATCACTATTCATCTGATTAGAATTGAAATGTTTTTCCAACCTGATTTAAGCCACAGCGGTTTCGAAAGATGCAGCAGGAAAACTAACACGAAAGAATGTTAATTTTACTAATAATTATATATCATTTCTATTTCAAGATATTCGATATGAAATTAACGGTGTTGAGATAGACCGAATAAAAAATGCAGGTATTACTACAACTTTAAAATCATATGTGTCTATGAACGAGGGGGAAAGTAAGGCTGCTGCTATATGGGGTTGGAGTCTGAACGGAGTTAACGATAATGATGGCATTTTTAATGCCCTTATACCCCTAAATTAAGTTTTAGGATTTGCGGAAGATTATAATAAAACTATAATTAACTGTAAACATGAACTTATACTCAAAAGAAGCAGTTCAAACCTTAACAGTGTTACACTTGATAATAATGACTCCATTGAAATAAATATGAAGAGACTCCAATGGCGTGTGCCTCATATAAAAGTTTCAGATCGGGAAAGGTTAACTTTACTTAAACATTTAGAAAAGGATCGTCCTATACAAATTGCTTTTAGAAATTGGGACTTATACGAATACCCTTTGTTACCTAGAACTACAAAACATTCCTGGGTTGTGAAGACTGCTTCACAACTCGAAAAACCAAGGTATGTGATCTTTGGTTTGCAGACAAATAGAAAAAATATTAAAACTAGAGACTGTTCAATATTTGACCATGGTAAATTAACTAATGTTACTCTTTTTCTAAATTCTCAATATTATCCATACGAATCGGTTAATGCAAAATTTTCTGAAGATAAGTATTATATATTATACGAAATGTTTACCCAATTTCGCCAGTCTTATTATAACACTCGATCTGAACCGATGCTTGATTTGCACGAATTTAAAGACAAAGCTCCTTTATTTGTAATTGATTGCTCAAGACAAAACGAAGCTTTGAAATCTGGGGCTGTAGATGTGAGACTGGAAATAGAAAGTTCGGAAGATATACCAGAAAATACATCTGCCTATTGTCTAATCATCAACGATCGTTTATTTGAATATAAACCCTTAACTGGTATTGTAAAGAAATTATTATGAATGCTATTGTCGATGTGCAAGGGTTTAAGACGGAAAGTAACGAGTTTATCGTTAAAGAAATAGCAATAGCATGTGGAAATCAAGTTATTGTATTATTAATCAAACCACCATTCCCATTTCACAATCTTACAAAAAAAGAAAGACTGCAAGTAAGTTGGATAGAGAGAAACAGAAAAAATTTCTGAAAAGAGGGTTTTATACCATATTTTAACTTACATCGATATATTGTACCTTATCTGGAAGATAAAAACATTTACGTTAAAGGACGTGAAAAAATATCGTGGTTAAGAAACATTGTAAAGCATGATAAAATATATAATTTAGAAGATAAGAACTGTCCTCGTTTACAAAAAATATTTGATGATTATAGAATGTCAAATAATATATTTAGTTGTATGTATCATTCGAATGTATGTGCTTTAAAAAATGTTACTTGTTTAAAAAAGTGGATTGAACATAAAAGTATTTTTAACAGTAATTTAAAAGATAAGGATAATATGATGATGGATATGAATAAAGGTTTTTGAGTAAATGTTTTCTTGTTTTTTTTTCCTATCAAATACTTGAGAAACAGAATACCACAACGAGCTGTGCTCTAATATTCCAAAGATACCAAAAAAAAAAGTCATTAGGTAAGTCCGACCGCTCTCCGTAAGGTATGACTCGCAGCACATATTGATAAATTGACAACCCCAGATACAAGACTTCATTATACTTTCACACATATCCGTATCAAGACTCTTGATTGAAAATTCAAGAAAATGATTCAAAATTATTCCAGCCCGCGATATGAAATATATAATGTACATAAAATTCGATTATGTTCATTCAGACATTATTGGGCTACAGTAGATTCAAAGCGAAGATTGGTGATGGAAATGGCTGATGCAGGTTTTTTTTACTGTGGAAGTGGCCTAAACGATAAAGTTATGTGTTTTTCGTGTGGAGGTGTTATCGAAGATTGGGAGTATTACAATGATCCTTGGATGCAACATGCTATATTTTTTTCTGATTGCTTTTATTTAAATTCTGTGAAAGGAACAGATTATGTTGACAAATCAAAACGTCTATTTTTTAAAGAAACAAAAATATAAAATTATTCTAAAGTAGAGGGGATAGATCGATTGTCTGCTGAATAAGCTACTTAATGCATTGCAATAACAATGGAGTCCCAAGTAACTATAAATTTACTTAAAGCCATTTTATGGGACATTCTATTCCTACAATTGAAGTTAAAAGGTTGAATCATAAACCGAATAAACAATTCAAAAATAAATTAAATTGTTATTCAATTTATATTAGCTACAATGCAAGATTCAGTGAAATACACTTCTGAAGGCATTTCTAAACTAAATTTGAAGAATGCCAGTGGTGAGATTCTATTTACTCAAGACATGACTGACCAGAAAATAATGAACACCAGTTCATCAAAATGTCAGGACAATACAAACAAGACCGAGCAAAACTCAGTAAAATCCACCTTTGAAAATACGCGATATCTCACACTAAAGAGTGATCACAATAAGCTCCTTACATTTGTTCGAGTTGGCAATGTACATCCTGGTTGTGAAGAATCGGCTGTAAGGTCAAATCCTCAACCTGTCATTAAATTAGTAACAAGAAGAATAATGCGCGATATAGTGTTGCCTGATTCAGAAGACATTCTATGCTACCAGATGCTGCCAGAAGATGAAATTCCTTTTATTTAAATCAGGTTGGAAAAACATTTCAATTCTAATCAGATGAATAGTGATATCTGAGATTGAATAGATACAAAGCGATGCAGTTGAAAACTAGGCTGTTTGAATAGATGAAAAGTGTAAATTGGGGGCTTCTAGATCAGATCGCAAGATCTGATCTAGAAACCCCAATTTACAACTACTCCTTAGGTACGGATTCCTAAAAAACCATGAATATATCACATCTCTAAACCCGAACAACTCTATTACCACAACAAATGACAAAATAAAACCAACTCGATCGTATCGCGGTCATATTTCAAAATCGAATCGAATGCCTGTAAATTGGATTCGATTAAAGACAGGTAGTAATTTGAATAAATAAGGGGTGGTGAGTGCGTGGTTGCAAATTCTTGTCTCATTTAATGGTTCAGTTATCGAGTAACAATTTTTTTTTTATTTCCGATTTCGAAGGCTTTTGTTCGTGTTTACCTTGGATTATAATATTATTAGGAATTGTAGTAATGTTAATACAGTACAATTCAAACTGAGTAGCGACGTTTGAAGTGCGATTTTCACTATGCAGTTCCTCTCACCTCACTCGAGTGTGCTACTTGACCACGTACCATCATTGAGACAATACATCTTCGTGATAATCCCCGTGTAAAGTGATAGTTATGGTCAATTAATCTGAGTTACGATCCCCTGAACGTGGTTAATGTATTACTACTACTGCACACGACTCTTTTAGTGTTCCAGGCCGTCATTAAGTTTTAATCTTCCTGTAGATTTAATTTATGTTGGAATACATTAATAAATATTTTCGGAGCTGTAACCAAGAAGTGATTCAAAAACAGACGGTAACTTTAACTTAACCCTTTTATTCAACTTAAACGGCGTGAAGTTATGCTACGTATTTTGTTATTTTTTTGGAAATCTTTGTAGTGTTGAAAATAATTTTAACTTTTTAGATCAGCAGAAGCTGTAAAAACCTTACAAATAAATAGCTGCGCTTTTATATCTAAATATGTAATAACTTTTTTAAATGATCACAACCATAACCAGACAAATAAAAAATCCTGTACGACCACCTTAAATATTTTACAAGAATATATGACTACCGATCGAGTACCCCTATTAAGTCCAAACCATACAGTTGTATTGGTTGTATGTTATAATTCCATCATAAACTGACCCAGACAGAACTATCATGGTAAGAGACAGGCCACACCGAGACGAGATGCCCGCACTTTATAAAATAGTGGTACAATATTGAACTTTATTTACTTCATAAAAAAGGTACACATTTTACGAACATAAATCGAATAAATTTTAAATTCTCTCACGGGTGTATTCAAATTCTCTCACTGAAATTAGTAAATTTATTACTATTTTTTTTTATTTTTTATTTATTTATTACTGAGCCTAAGGAGCCAAACCAAGCATTTCTATTATTACATATTGGCTGATTTTATGGGATTCTATCATGGGGTTTCAAGACATGGGTTTATCTGTGATTTTATTTGGTTTTGTTTTATAGGTTTCTGACGTGTTATTATTGTTGTGATTTTGATGATATAGGATTGTATTGCACAGTTACTAGTCCTGATACCGTCAGTATAATAATAATAAAATCCTGTTACTATCCCACTGCAAGGAAGATAAGACACGAGCTTAAGTAAGAAGTTGATTTATATGAATTTCTATTATAATTGTTTATTTATATTTAAATAAAAAAAGTAAGTGTTCGTTACCAGGTGCACTTCCCAATATCTTATTCATAAATAAATATAAAATTTCTTACTGAACGGGGTCTCTTGGCCTTCTCAAACAGAGAAGCGAGATGAAATTGAACATTATTATAATTAAATTAAAACTTTTGTTGAAGACAAAGTTAGCGCTTTGTTAATAGGGTCGACACCCGCGTTTGATTAAGTACAGCGTGTTGTTTTAAACGTTTAAGATTCCGATGAATAATTAGCATTTTTTTATGGAAAATTATATGGATCGGAAACTAATTCAGAACACTTTTAAACGTGTAAAACCTTATTATTGGAAAGTTTATAAGTTGTTTGTCAGTCAAGTTCAAGAGTACCTAAAACATAATTACTCTTGCATAATGTGATCATTCTATACCTAAAAAAATGGAATGGAATTTTGAAGATATTTCAAAATTCCAGATATTTTTTGATCTTACTGTCAAGAAACTCTTCACTGTCATTTTCTTCGTCTGGACTAAATAAAATAAATATCAAAGTATAAAAGAACATCATACCAAAGTAGTGTAGCTGAAGTATAAATTGACACAAAACAGACTACAACTAAAATAAAACAACCGGTACATGCAACACGAAGCATGAAATTAAATTCAAAGCTAGACAAAGTGATAATTAATTAAAGAAAGTTTTATATTATTCGGGTGAGTCCATTAATTTACAAAGACTTCTCAGATATATTCGTTTGATAAAGAATGTTATAATTTTGTTAAATTAGTTCAAGTATTTTAGACTCTCTTTTAACGAGAACGGACAAGAGCACGAAATACTCTGAAAAAAAATTTAAGTCATGTTTTACTTAAGACTTAACAGGTACCTTTGTGCGAAAATGAAAACACGCTGCGTCACTCGCAATTATTACTTATTTTTCTATCTTTTCCCGCAAAATATTACCAGTTATTTTTTACCTGAATATTGTAGACAAGAGAAGATATTCTAAACTATTTTCATTTCATATGAACAAAGAAACGTTGGTTTAGATGTGCAAAATTTAATCCCTAACAATGCGAGACTTCTGACGAAGATGACGGCTAATAGAGAAGTATGGAAAAAGAAGAAAATACATGTCGAGCCAACACCAAATAAATTGAGACAAGGACAAGAGAATGGTAATACTTAATTCTCATTTACGTACAATTCCTAATTGCCTCTTTATAACAAACTTCTCCGTTCAACTTTCTTGTGATACTAACTTTTAATAACACCATTTAAGTACGTACGACCATGATGTTTCCGACTCAAAGAAAATGGCACACGTTCGAGATTGCCAAACCGCAGAACGTTGTAATTAAAAGCACACTCAGACAAGTAGAAGCGAAACTAACACAAAGCACGCGATGCGTCTAAGGGTGCCTTTCCACCAAAGATGTGCTATGCAGCTATGCTGCGAGGATGTGAAAGCTAAGCTACGAAACTATGTGACTGTTTCCACTGATTCTAAGCTATGCAGCGGGCTGGAAGATGCACAGCTCGAGCTATGCAATGTATCGACAGTAGGGAAGGAACGGGGAGCGGCGCGGCGGCGGTGCGGTGAGGGGAGAGGCGACCAACCATAGCACACATCCAGAGCAAGCAGCCAGATCATGCATCCATCCATATAAAAAAACATCGCTTAGCAAAACCCGTTTCCAGCAGTGCTATGATATATGGACCGATAAATATGATTGGTGGATATCAAACGCATCCATAGCAATGTAGCATAGCATATCTCTGGTGGAAAGGCACCCCAATTCTGTAGGACCGTGCGACCTTGCACTAATTGAAGTAGGCGGCACAGTTATGAGGGACTTGTAATTTTATGGATATTTAAGTGTTTTTTTTTTGGCGGCTTCATGTAAACAATTACAAAAAGTTTAGGTTTCGTGAAAAACGGGTCACATTATTCCTGAACAATGTATTTTCACTTTATTACTCTTACTTATGAAAGAAAGAAAGAAAGAAGCAAAATATTTATTTGTGACCCGCCCAGGAGACATGAGAAATAAGCATACAGTTAAACAACAATCAAATAAAGGCTCCTATCTCAGAATGTGCAGCGTTATCCAAAAAAGGTAATAACGCTGCGCTTATATTCTGATAAGGCGCACTGTTGATGCCACGGACACACTTATCGAAACGGGACTTATATAATAAAATAAAATAGAAGAATATATAAATAACAAAAAAAATAGAATAAAACACTGAAGGTGGGTCAAAGTATGTGTAAGTATAATACAAATATATAAATAAAACATATTCAATGTAGGTAGACCTAGAAACCGACGTCCGCGATGCTCAATGATCATTTGTCAAAACCATAGACAGACGACAGAGCGCGCGGACCAAAGAGTGATTTATTAAATACGGAAGAAATCAATCATTGGAATATGATGCTATAAAACAGTGCAAACGGAACCAAGTGCCGATTTCTAGTAGGTCCCAACTGGTAAACTTGACGGTAACGCACGACGGCAGGCTCAGACAGGAGCGTCGCGTTAATGAGACAACAATTCGACGTGATTTCGTAGAAATTGTTCAACGGGTATTAAATCCCCATTACTATTTATTTTTTATAAAATATATGTCGAATCGCTGTGGCATTGTCCCGACGCAGTAAGTTGTTTCATGTAGGATCAATAAAAATGTATTTTTCTTTCCATTGCCAAAAACCCAAAAGTTAACTGAGATAAATTTCGCGACTTTTCACAACCATTTATTACGACCTATTTAGATTTAAACTTATTATTCCAACGGGTAGAAATGTAATAAATAGGTATAATATATAATGTTTTCAAATAAACCTTAGCTACTTTGGTTATTATTCTGCTGCTGAACTTACCTGATAAGAAGGAAAATACGTGATAAGCATTTTAATTTTGGATTTACTAACGAAAAAACTCCAGTCTACATTTATTATTCCTGTAGTGCAGGTGTTTATTCTCCTAACTTAATCTGCATTCTATCCAACTACTGAAACACCGGCTGTGAGATGGAGTGGGCTATAATCTACCTACCACGCGGAGCCTATGCAACCAGACGGATTTCACGTGTCTTCGAGAATTATGTTCAGGACCAAAAACGTACTCTCAAACGAAGTCTCAAAGAAATTTTAGTCAATTTAATTAAAAGGTTTTCTTGCTAGATTTCTGTGTCAATAAGTAATTAAGACATAGACCAACATGATGTAGAACATTCATAATTTTTATTACATTTTAGGTTTCGGGGCCACAATCTAGCTTCACTCTCTCTCTCAGGTCTGTAAACCTAAATTCTATTCTCTAGAACTCTGTCCTAAATTAAAACTTGTTCCATTTAAGTCGAATTAAAACGATTTAGTTTGATACACATGTTTCAAGCTAAAGTCTAAATAAATTAGGTCAGTGACCTGAGAGTTGGACCGAAATAATGGTGGGTACTTGATAATTTTAATGTAATTCTAGCTTTGTCCTAGAAATCTGAATACTGCGAATAATTAAAAACGAACTGTGGATTTATTTGAATGTATTCTGCTTATTTAATAATTCTATATTACCACAGATAATATAATACTAGCATAGTATTACTTTGAAAGTCAAACATTTAAATAAATATTCAAGCAAAACAAAATGGAGAGACATTGACTGATACCGACACGACATGACTCATTCGCAATGGTAGAGACGTGTATGGAAGAGGGAGAATGTGGCCTTTGCCCAGATGTGGAACATTTGAAATATACAAGTGGATTCCGTCCCATAAAAAAATCCAATACCTACTCGTAGCCCAAAAATCTAGAATACACTTTCAAACTTTAATGAACAGCACAAAAACTATACAGACACAGAAACCCAATTAGAATTCAGTTTCGAATTAAATCACCAAAAATGTATTCCGACCTTAATAAATAACCCTCTGGGTGAGTATAAAGTACAAAAGTTAACACAACTGCCACTACACAGATAATTGAAGAAGTGCCATTTAGGCCAACTACGAGTACAGCATCTTCACCATTTGCTTAGCCTTTTCCCTACTAAGTATGACGAGGTCGGCTTGCAGTCTAATTGGATACAGCTGAATATATACGTACATGGAGCGTCTGCCTATCTGACCCCCTGTTACTAGATATTACGACACGGCCGGTTGTCAGATTCTCAGGTTTATGACTGACCGTTTCGAATGTTTGACGGCTGGGAGTAACGACTTAACGTGCGTGGAGCGGTCTGGATATGTAATGGACGGTCACGAATAGATACCTAAATTACCATACGTTGTTCTTCCAAACGCCTACGTGGTTATGTGATATGACTATCTGGCAGAGTGTATGATAGCAGCTGGAGAGCTGACGAGTTCGAGCTAAATGGCGTGCGATGAGTCATTTAGAGAGACCTAGGTATGTCCAACGTAAACCGCTATCAGCTGATAATGGCAACATACATAATCATTATTATGTACAACGATGTTGTTCGTAAAAAACAAGGAAAAGAGAGTGCAATATGCCTGTAGCACCCTGAAATTCTATTTTTCGCTAGTTTGGTCAGTACCAGCCGCTGAGGTTGACTTCCTTGACCAAAATGCTAGTTTTAAATGAAGCTTCTGCAGTCCACCTCTACAATCCCCAACTGCCTCCATTGAAATGAAGAGACTTGGATAATAGTGCCATATTTATCCATTCACTGGGATGAATTCTGGTCGAAATTTGTGGGTGGCAACATTTAGATATGTGCGAATGTTCTATGTATCGTCCACTATTTTGGTTTAGTTTACGTTATTGTCTAGTTTTAATGTGGGGATTAAAATAGGAATATGAATATTGTCGTCTAGATTAGGTGGGTATTTGTTGGTGTATTTAATGGTGATAAAATGTATCTTAATGGCACTGACCTTGAATAGGATTTTTACATGATGGTATGATGTCGGATAAAAACGCAGCTGTTTTCCATGGTATATCTATTACGATGAGGTCGGCAAAAATGTTATCGGGTATCATCAGAATTAGCTGAAAAATTGTGATTATTATTTGAGTATTTTTTAAAAAGTGTTGTAACGAGTCAATTTTAAGTCTAATCTTTGTAATTTCATTCTGATGACGCGACAATTTTAGTAAGGTATAAAAATATATATATAATTTATAATCTATTATTCTTATACTTAACTTAACTTTTATTTAACTTATTTACTAGGTCTTTATTCAAGGCCCTCCTTAGTCAAGGTATAGATTTCACCTATATCAATCTACTCCGAAACATGTACCGAAATAGTTCAGCAGCAGTGAAAATAAACACCACAGGAGCATCCTTTCCCATTGAAAGAGGAGTCAAGCAAGGAGAACCGCTGTCCCCTAAGCTGTTCACTGCCACCCTCGAAGAGGTCTTTAAAAATCTGCCCCATATCTGGGCCAATAAAGGCGTAGTAGTCAGCAAAAAGGTAAACCAACCTGCGCTTCACCGACGACATCGTCCTATTTTAAACTTCGGCAGCTGAATTAGGCGAAATGCTGAATGACTTGAATAATGCAAGGCTTGAGATTGGACTTCGAATGAATATGTCAAAAACGAACCTCATGACTAACAGCGTCCAACAGAAAGTGTATATAGGGGATGCGGGGATTGCATATACCCAGAATACATCTACCTTAGCCAAATAGTCTCTTTACAGGCGAGACAGGATAAAGAAGTTGCACGCCTGGAAGAGCTATTGGTCAATAAAGGCTCTGATGAAAGGAGACCTTCCTATTTGCCACAAACACCAATTAATGGATATGTGCATTCTTCCTATCTTCACATACGGCAATCAAACCTGGTCTTTGACAATTCAGCAGAGGTTCCAGCTCGACTTTTGCCAGCGAGCTATGGAGCGCAGCATTCTTGGAGTCAGACTAACTGACCATATTAGGAATACAGTGCTGCACTCAAAAACACAAATCGCCGACGTCACTGAAAATGCAGCCAAACTGAAATAAGATTGGGCCGCCCACGTTTGCCGCATGTCGAACGAGTCATGGCCAAAAGCTTCCACAGTGTGGGTCCCGGAAAAAGTACGGCGACATCACGGCAGACCCAGGCGAAGATGGTGGGACGAGCTTGACATCTACAGAAAAGACTGGTCTACACTTGCCCAAAACCGGGCGAAATGGAAAGAGGAAAGGGAGGCCTTTGCCTTGCAGTGGAAAATACTGGCTGAATATAAATAAATATATAAATACTTGGTCGAGATAATAAAAGTCATTAAATAGATAACTTACAAGTAACAAAATGGTTGCTAAGCTCAAAATTAAATTGCCGACAAAACTCTCAAGTCTAACCCCTGCAGCGTCTAACCATATAATAATCCCCTTAAACTTCCGAGCCGTATGTAAATTCATTTCATAAACGATTGCCCGTACTTATATAAACATTACAATATATTTATGTACCTTTTGTTAGTCATTTTGTCTCAGCGTGTGACTTTTATGGCACATTGTTGAAGATTGTATCTTTATTTTCGTCAGATTTTATAAATAGACTCCGATAAATGTTTGGCTTGGTTTGTTTAAGAGTATTTTTATGACGTTTTGACGTTGTTTGTTCATTGTATATTGAACTGCTGTACGGACGTATAAATACATATATGTGTTTTGTCTTTTATTTATTATTTCTGTTTCTGTGGGTGTGAACAGGTCATCAGTAATTTCGACATAGGTAGGTAGGCAACAAAAAAATCTCTATATTTTTTCCACAGACAATGTGACTTATTTGCAATATATGACTAACTCAAATTGTCTCTCTTTTCAAAATTCGAACGGTGTCTCGATGTGAACTCCTGAACTCGTTTACTTTAAAAGTAAATAAACATTGAGTGAAGTTCCAAGGTTCCAAGGGAATTTTACAGAATAGCAGTACCTTAGATATAATAAACAAGAGCATTATAAAAAGGGACAAGAGACTTAAAAAAGTGTTTTTCTAAGGAGCAGAACATATAGGCACAAATGACAAAAATGTCGTTTCAAAGTCTTACCAAGTTACTTCCAACCCCCATTACATATTCACCACAGCATCTCAGTTACATGAATGAAACTTCTCAAATATATGTCAGTGTACAGTCAACAGTAGATATAGATAGGAATAGGATCACGCCATGTATTTAAATAATTCTTCACTCGTCTCAAAACCAATAACATCAATCACGGCGCATTTTGACTAGGTACATACATGTGTGATCAGCTTTAATTGAATATCTGCGTTCTCAAAATAATGAGGCAACTTTTTAACGCCGTTGATGCCGGGAAAAGCAAAGGAGCAGTGGATGAATGAGTCCTGGATCGAAAAAGCTGGATTTGACAGATAGAGACCATTGCCCAGTAGTGGGATGATACGAGCTAATAGTCATTGAAGTCAAAGTCAAAGTCAGTCAAATATATTTATTCAACTATAAACGGCACTTTTGAACGACAAATAAATTAAAATTTACAAATAATAAAAATTGATTCTACCGTGCATTCGGGAAGTAGATTGTTATGGAGAAGAACGCACAAGAAACTCCATACTTACTCTTTTTAAAAAAATAGGTGTTTTACAATATTTTTACATAAGTACATACATTAATAAATTAATATATGTGAGGACGATGCACCCAGAATAGCTCTACACACTATACTACGTACAGGTATAAAGTATTAAAAAGCATTAACAGGAAAATTAATTAATTTGATAAGTAGGAACATGGTTCTCACATACTTACAAACATTGCAAACATAGGTAAAATACCTAATTCAACAACAACGGAATAGTGTGAGAGTCAATTAATAAATATATATATATATAAACAAACAATGAATACAATAACTATGAATAGGAATATAAATTAACAAATTTGATTTTCTCTACACCAAAGATTGCCCTATGGAGCAGGACCAGCATGTTTCCAAGCATTCTTATCTTGAATATAATTATAAATTAGATGATGGGTACTTTGAATGTTTAGGACTATGTAAACGTCAAAATTGCTGAACTTGTGATACTGACTGTACTTACCACAACTTGCACCAACTATGCAGTAGACGTGAATTTTGCAAATCGGAACAAGCTGTGGTCTGCATCGTGGTATAATTATATTGTTTATGAAAATGTTGGCTTACTAATAAAATATTAACTACACAGAATATAACTAGAGACGGGAAAAACTGCGCACATAAAAGGTTAATAAACACATGTTTTGGATAGATGAACGCGCTGTAGGCTTTTGGATTTTACGTAGGAAATAAGTACTTATTTTTAACCAGCAAAACTAAATAGACCCGTGTGGCATATGGGTCCGGGACCACTCAAACCGATTAGACTCGACCCGAAGAATAATACCAGATGTTTTACTACCAATTCAGTGTCATTTGTGCAGTCAGGCAAAGTGATATTTAATTCTGAATAAATTATTAATTTACTATACATAGAATAATTTATATTTGGTTATGTTATGATTTATCGTGGTAGTCAGTAATTTCGATTCAAAAATGACTTTTACCACAAATAAAAACAAGTGCCTATCACAAACTATTTAACTAAGTGTCCTAGTAAAATTGTTTCGGTCCTTCTATTCAGAAAACCTTCGAGAAAAAGCCAGTTAAGACCGAAGTGGTAATTAAAACGTGTTTTTATTCTTTTTAGCCTATGTTCTTAATAGATTGGCTTTGAGGGTGAGTTTGAGAATTGCTTTCATTAAAATAGTGCAGGAGTCTATTAGTTTTATGATTGCTGTATTAATTGGTTTGAAATTGTCAGAGGCAGCGTATTTTAAGTTTTAAAGATGGATGGCGAAATATTCTTAAGGATAGTAATTGTCATTTTTTAACCTACATGTTGCTGTGAAAGGTTGAATATAGAGAAATCACTTTTTTAAAAGAATCCTATTGAAAATTTAGGTACCCAGGCTGAATGCCAGTGACGAACTTAGGTTTACTCGGAGAAATGTTTACATAATGGACAGGCTAAATGATAGGTAGGTAATTAAGTCAGTGATTATTAGCTGGTAAATAAAGTGTTTTCATTACGCAAACCATTATTTCGTTAAACAGCTTCGAATTATAAAACACAATATTTACAACAACTCACAAAAAGGTTACGATGGCAAAAACTGAACACAACAAAAAAACTAGGCAAGCAATTACCGAACAATAAAATAGGACGAAAAAGGAGCTACCCAATAATAATAAACAGTCTGGACCGAAAATTCAGCTCACTCTACTTTAAAAACTAAACACAGAACTTATTTATCTATTTACAAGTATACAATTAAGGGTAAAGTTATTATAATAGGTGAGGTTAATTTGTTAATTGATTGTGGCGTACGTGGTGTTGTGGAGTAAATTAGAATGGTGGTAGGCAGAAAGAGAAGCAGAAAAAAGATGAAGGCTACAATTAAGTTGGCGAGTGAGATGATAAGTGTTGATGGTAGGTACTATTTGGTGATTGGGTAGAGAAAGGCAGTGAAGACTGAGATGACGACCTCAGGCAAAAAAGATCTTTGTGGGACCTAAATTAGGATAAGAGCATGAAGATGATGATGACAATAGGATAGTTTATTAACAGTCGACAAACATCGCAGTCACAAAAAACTGAGAAAGAAGAAAGAAGTAATTACGAGTGTTATGTAATAATCGTAGCAGTTCTATAGCATTCTGTAGTTTTTACCTACCCTTTGGGAAAATCGAGTGAGTCATCCGCTTTTCCACAATCAAAAAATCTTCATGATCTGACTCAATAGAAACCTTCAAACATAGACTTCTTAGTATTCAAATCAAGCACTGATTGTCTACCTTCATAATTCTGACTAAAACTCAAGGTGCTTCTTCGATTCAATTAGAATGTTTGGCTGTAATCAAGGCCCATTCATTGGTATCCTATTTCTTATTAAATTAACTTTGTTTGGAATCAATACTCGAAGGGTAAGGCTGTTTATCAATAGGAGCAAAGCCAGAAAATCTAACACTATAGACTATAGTCTTACCAATGGATATCGTTACTGGGTTATGAAACTACAGAACGCCACCTGCTACAATCCTTACATGCTCTTTTGCTTCGTTTACGTTCATAAATCTGGTCATACACGCTCGTCGGGACTTGCTTTTCTGAAGATCGTATTTTAAATATAACACAGAAACTACGGTAATAAAAAAAGAATTCGCTAGGCTTTATCTATAATAATACATATTATAAAGATGTAAAGTTTGTGAGGTTGTAGGGAGGTAATCACTGGATTTATTAAACCGATTTAGATGAAATTTGGCATGGTGAAAGGTGAAGCCGCGGGCAGAAGCCAGTATATTATAATGTAGGATTCATATCCGAAGAATCTACTTAACAATGATTAATCGTCGGATTCGACTAAGAGATTTCCCTCGCGGCAAGCTGTTGGACAAGAGAGCGTTTATTGCAAGTATTAATGACTGCTGTACCTTAATGAAGTAGTTGACAGCCAGAAAAATTACTTGTGGAAAAATATATTCAGGATTATGTATTCGATTTTGAATTATAAGTGGCACAAGGCCTGTATAACACGATTCTTAACAGCATCCCTTTATGAACATTGTTGTTTAATATCAACTTGCTTCTGCCCGCAGCTACGCCCGCGTGTAAAGTGTTTTGACCAAAGGATTTAATTAAAAAATTAGCAGGATAAAAAAAGAATCCTAATCTAGGTCATGGTTCATCCCTTTGCCAAGTTTTATTCGCATCCATTCAGTCGTTATGGCGTGACAGATATCGATAAGCAGGCAGAAATCTGACTATATAAGTTTTTATATGATGAATTGGCTGTTCTTAAGCACTTGATATCTTCAATAGTGCAGAAAAACGCATTTCTCAACTTTCAGCTTTTACAAGCTACCAAGATTACAAAAAAAAAAAATAGAAAATACAATTACCCCTACATTTAACACAGCACAAAATAAGGCAACGACACAATATCTCAATCGGTTGCACATTGATCATTTCGAAATGCCATAAATAAATTTATAAACAGGGAACCATTTAAAATTATGACGTCATATGCCATTATTTATCTGAATGTCCAGTGGGCTCCACTTGTCACATTTATACCATATTTTAGTTCAACATTGTGTTCCATAGGGGAGCAGTGAATTATGTGCGTAATGGTGCACTATTTGGAAACATGTTATAGTCTTCATATGGTTTATATTTGGTACATGGTTTAAATAATAGTGTTGGTGAGAAAAATATATTACTCTTTTTAAGTTCGATGTATCGAGGATTAAAATTAGCACGTTAAATAAAAATGGAATCTTTTAATAAAATTAGATTAGATTATAATCTTGAGACAGAGATTGAGTTTCGAAGTGACATTTATGTAGTTGTAAATGATTATTGGTTATTCGATGCTAGCCAAACACGGAGCATTTTAGTAGATTTAAATAAAGTTAACATCCTAATGAGAACTGGCTTACTCAGTATGGGTTCCCTCTATCTGGCAGCATCTTGATACTCCGAAATTTATTTGGCATAACACACTTGGCATAATCTTCTTTAAACGAATATTCTTAAGGCATATTTTTTTTTTAGTATAATTATTGTTTGGCCGAATGTTTCTATGTCCGAATTTACAATGGCTTACTGTCAAGATGGCAGAATTTTATCTGGCATAATTTCACTTTGCATATTATGAAGATGGTAGAAATTCATTTGGAATAATTTTATTAGGCACTTCTATAAAATAGCATTTTTAACCTTAAATTGAAATTGATATACTGTCTTCAAAAGTCATTATGTTGTTTAATTTAAGTCCACGTAGGCGCGTAGGTGCGAGGCGGCCTGCGAGCTGAGGAGCAGGTGGTTTAATAACGGTCGCCGCCGCGGCTGAGGCTGGCCGGTGAAGCCGGCCAGCAAGCCGAAGCTGCGGTGGTGAGCGTTAAAACCATCTGCGACGATAAGATCGCGTGGGACCGCTGGAGCCCCGCAGCGCCGGAGCCATGACAGAAACCATGCCTGCTGCATGCTCACTTGCATTCTTGCTTGCATGTTGCATGCTTGCTGCATGCCTGCTGCATGCTTGTGTGCATGCTTGCTTGCATGCTTGCTGCATGCTCACTTGCATGTTTGCTTGCATGTTGCATGCTTGCTGCATGCCTGCTGCATGCTTGTGTGCATGCTTGCTTGCATGCTTGCTGCATGCTTACTTGCATGTTTGCTTGGATGTTGCATGCTTGCTGCATGCATGGTGTATGCTTGTTTGCATGCTGCATGCTTGCTGCATGCATGGTGTATGCTTGTTTGAATACTGAATGCTTGCTGTATGCATGGTGTATGCTTGTTTGCAGGTTTGCATGCTTCATAAAGCGAATTAAAACACAAAAAATGTGTTCAATCAATCTTTTATTATGGCAAAAAATACAAAATTACTCTAACTATGCATTATCTGTAATGTGATAGATGAGTATTTCAATTAATATGGATATGAAATGTATGCCAAAAGACGATTCTGACTGTGAACTTTCTGCGATGTGATAGTTCTGCCTTTTAATGACTATCGATTTGAAATTTATGCCTAAAGATGATTCTGACTTACACAATTATGAGTTTGAATGTATGATAAATGAGTGTATGTCAAACGATTTTCTGCGAAATGATGTTTATGCTATCCGTTGTTATGCATAATAATATTATGACATAAAAAGTTCTGCTATAAAAGGTAGACCCACTCAGTATATCTTGATAAACTTAAGCCTTGTTATCCATTGCAAATAAATTATAGCTAGTGAAAATTATACACAGTTGGCACACGTATATCTACGACTACAACTACTAAATGTACATTTATAAAATTCAGCGCATTAAGTGAAATGCCCAAATATTGCCATCTTAGATACAAAAAAAATCGCATGTTGGGCAGTGACAGCGACTGATGCCTTTGTTAATTTGTTAACTCTGACATCCATAAGTGAGAGGGGAATTATTTATGCCGATGCATTAATAATCTATAATATAAAAATGAATCGCAAAATGTGTTGGTAAGCGCATATGTCAACAACGCCTGGACCAATTTGGCCAATTTTTTTTTTAAATGTTCGTTGAAGTTCAAAGATGGTTTTTACGGGGAGAAAAATTCTAATAATTCTAATAATGCCGGAAAAAAACAGCCCCTTTTTTCCCATACAAAAGTTTTCTAACTGAAACGTAGAGTCAATTTGAGCGTTATTGCTATTGTATAAGCTATTTCTGCGTTGTGTAGGGTAGTGTAGGGTAGGGTAGGAGAGCGTAGGGTAGGGTAGGGTAGTGTAGGGTAGGGTAGGGTAGTGTAGGGTAGGGTAAGGTCGGGTAGTGTAGCGTAGGGTAGGGTAGTGTAGGGTAGGGTAGTTTAGTGTAGGGTAGTGTAGGGTAGGATAGGGTAGGGTCGTGTAGGGTAGGGTAGTGTAGCGTAGAGTAGGGAAGGTAGTGTAGGGTAGGGTAGGTAGGTAGTGTAAGGTAGGGTCGGTAGGGTAGATGAATGTTTGGTGTTTTTATGGCAAAACAAAGTTTGCCGGGTCAGCTAGTTAATTAATAAAAGGGATAAGCAAGCATTTTCACAATATTACCAAAAAAATACCCACAGACATTATAAGCACGTAACCAACAAAAAAATAAATTCCATCCTCTATAATTTTATTCACAAAACAACAACAATTCATCGGCATTATCAACTAAAAACAATCGAATCAATCAACTCAAGTTACCACCATTTAAAATCGGTGCTCCCTTTATTCGCAGCACCGCTAACCTACTAATATTATAAATGTGAAAGTTTATGAGGATATTTGTTACTCTTTAATACAAAACGGATTTTAATTATTATTTACAGTAAAATAGCTTATACATCAGAATATCGCATAGGCTATCAATTATAGCCTAATTAAACGTAGTCAACTATAAGTTTTTTTTCAATCTAAAGCAGCGTGGATTGGATCTTCTGTCTTCATTTATAGTGTGAACACAACCACAAAGGCATAGCCACTGCGGGCGGTCCAAAATGTGACCTTACTTAATAAATGTAGGGTTATATTCAAAAAAACGTTGGGTCATAGAACAATAAGGTATTTCTACCTACCGTCATTCGTGTAGGTGTTGATATATATAGCAGGGTTTTATGAGCCGCGGTTATGACCTTTGTGTGGTTCACTAATGTGATTCGGTGGAGAATTCATAGGAATTGGGTTTTAATATCTGCATGGATTTTTTTATTATGAGGTATTATGTTGTACGTCTTCATAATAGACTTTACGAGTGATGGTGCAATTTTGGAAGTAAGTATAATATGACGTACCTAAACTTAGTCAGGTACTCTTGTAGGTGTTATGTACTGTACTTATATTGAACATAGTAGATACACCAATATTTACGTATTCTTAGTCCCGTACAAAAGAGAGGTCAGTGACGATGATGATAAATTATATTTGTATCTTTAAATTGATTAACAATTATGAAAATAAAGAGATAAAAAGTCAGTAAGTCAAAACTTATACATAATATTGTATGCTTATGACAATATTTATTACCTGCAAGAATTGTACTCACGATTTTCAGCTACCTTATCAAACAGCTACTAACGAATCCGTCATTTGTTACACGTTAACGTACTGCGCTTTTGGTGATTTTTTGTTTGATTTTCGGCTATTTTAAAGTTTCATAAAATTATTAATTAAACCATCTTTCTACAACCAATTAAAGCTTTTTATGTAAAATGATTTTAAGTTAGTCAAAGTTTTGCCCTTAGGCTGTGCAAAGACTTAATCAAAACTGTTTCAGAAACAGTTGATTGGCTATGCTAACCATCATAGTTAGATTAAAATAAATTATTTTAAATGTTTACTTCAAAGTGCCTTTCAATAACCTAATTTAAATAAATTATTTAACTTTATGACTTTGACTTTAAAGAGATGGGTAGTTTGACCTAAACTACTGTTCGTAAGGTCTGCGCACAGTTTAATAAATCACTTATTGTTTATATTCATTTTCTTAGATGTCAGTAATGTAATAATATACAATTTCCATACACACAACTTATTCAGATTACAAGAAGCTGGTCAAACATCGATCAAAAACGATTTACTTATAACAATAAAAATAATAAAATGTCACGGACCAAGAACGGGTGATTTCATTGCCTTTGCGTAAACCAGTTTTTACTCATTGTAAATTGAAAGTAAGGTTAAACCATACTGATTCAGAAGTAAAGCGACGTGAATTTTCAAGATAAACAATAGTTTGATTAGACCCAACTCGATCCTACTAATATAACACCACACCAGTATTTCATCATAGTGGGTAGGCATAGTAGTACACATAATATATTCAATTCATCATATCATCATATCAGCCGAAAGACGTCCACTGCTGGACATAGGCCTCCCCCAAGCGTCGCCACATTGACCGGTCCCGTGCGTCCCGCATCCAGCGAATCCCCGCAACCTTCACCAGGTCATCGGTCCACCTGTTGGGAGGCCTTCCAACGCATCGTCTTCCGGTTCGCGGTCGCCACTCCAGAACTTTTCTGCCCCATCGGCCATCCGTTCTGCGAGCAATGTGCCCTGCCCACTGCCACTTAAGTTTGGCAATTCTTCGGGCTATGTCGGTAACCCTGGTTCTCTTGCAGATCTCTACATTTCTGATTCGATCACGCAAGGATACTCCGAGCATAGCCCTCTCCATTGCCCTTTGCGTGACTGTAAGCTTTCTGATGAGGCCCATTGTGAGCGACCACGTCTCAGAGCCATAGGTCATCACTGGCAACACACACTGGTCATAGACCTTCGTCTTGAGACACTGTGGTAAGTTGGACGAGAAGACACTGCGCAATTTCCCGAACGCTGCACAGCCGAGTCGGATTCGACGGTTAACCTCTTTCTCGAAGTTGGCCCTACCCAACTGGATCGTTTGTCCCAGGTAGACATAATCTTCCACAACTTCGAGTGTAGAGTCTCCAACCTTGATAGGAGTGGGTGTTACATGGGCATTCAACATAACCTTGGTTATGTCCATGTTCATTTTAAGACCCACTCTTTCGGAAGCTCTACTGAGGTCATCGAGCATTATACTGAGGTCCTCCATGGTCTCAGCCATGACCACTATATCGTCGGCAAACTGAAGGTGAGTGATGAAATCGCCATTGACGTTGATGCCTAGCCCTCTCCAGTCCAGAACCTTGAAGACATCCTCCAGTGCAGCGGTGAACAGTTTCGGAGATATGACGTCTCCCTGTCTCACACCTCGCTGCAGCCTGAAGTCGGACTGACATGGTGGCGTTTTTGTACAAACACTTCAACACCTCGATGTACCGGTAGTCGATTTGGCACCGTTGGAGAGACTGCAGTACAGCCCAAGTCTCGATTGAATCGAAGGCTTTCTCGTAGTCCACAAACGCTAAACAGAGAGGCAGGTTATACTCTTCGGTCTTCTGTATAACCTGCCGCAGCGTATGTATGTGGTCTACGGTGCTAAAGCCTTTTCGGAATCCGGCTTGTTCGGGAGGCTGGAAATCGTCAAACCTGCGCGCGAGACGATTCGTGATGACTCTTGAAAACAGCTTGTAGACATGGCTAAGAAGTGAGATGGGCCTATAGTTCTTCAATAGGCCATTGTCACCCTTCTTGAAAAAGAGTACCACCACACCCCTGCACCATGCCTGTGGCGTTTTCCCCTCGAGTATGACGGCACTAAACAGCTTCTGAAGGGCCTTAAGTATTGGTTTTCCACCCGCCTTCAGGAGTTCGGCCGTAATGCCATCATCACCCGGTGCCTTGTTTTTCTTAAGCTGTTTAAGAGCCATCCTAATCTCGTACAGGCTGACGTCCGGTATGTCTTCGGTATAGTGACGGGTCAATCTAGCTCTAGGGTCTTTTACTAGATTCGCGACGGGTTTACTGGTTGACGTGTACAACTGCCCATAGAATTTCTCGATCTCCCTCAGAAGCTCCGGTTTGGCGGATATGATCCTGCCATCGTCGGTCTTCAGTTTCGTGAGCTGACTCTGCCCAATAGACAGATCTCTTGCAAAGACCTTGGAGCCCTTATTCCGCTCAATTGCGTCTTTAATACGCTCAGTATTATAGCGGCGGAGGTCGCTTTTCAAGGACTTTGAGATCCGTCTATTAAGCTGCCGGTATTTCAACGCATCGTCTGAAGACTGCAGGATCATCTCACGCCTCTCCTTCATAAGCTTGAGAGTAGGATCAGAGATCTTTTTGTTTATATCTGTACGGCGGGTCTTGAAAAACTTAGACCCGACCGTATGGACAGCTTCCACGAACCCGTCGCTGTATTCGTCCACGGAGCTCCCTAGGCACTCGAAACGATTCTGGAGTTCGAGCTGAAAGCTCTCGGGGTTTTGGATCTGGATCTGTGCTGGACGGAGCGTTGACTTCATCAGTCGAGACCTTTCAAGCTTGATATTAATGTTCAATGTGCCTCTTACCATTCGGTGATCGCTCCCGGTTTTCACCGAATTGATCACAGAGACATCATTGAACATTTGCTTCTTGGTTGACATGATGAAGTCGATCTCATTTTTTGTTGCACCATCGGGGCTTTGCCAGGTCCACTTCCTATGCTCACGCTTTCTGAAGAAGGAGTTCATCATGTAGAGGCCCTCCTTCTCCATAAAACTGGCCAGTAGGTGACCCCGGTGGTTCCGACGTCCAACTCCAAATTGCCCCACTTGCAGCTCATCCTCGTCTCGTTTGCCCAGTTTTGCGTTGAAGTCCCCCATGACAAGGGTGAAGTGAGTTTTGAAACCATGCATGGCTATAGAGATATCCTCATACATGGTCTCTACCTCGTCGTCGGGGTGTGCCGAGGTCGGTGCGTAGACCTGTATGACCTTCAGCGAATATCTCGAGGATATTCTGAGTATAAGGTACGCCACCCTGGTCGACACACTCTCGATCTTCACCACGTTGTTCACAAGGGACTTGTGGACGATAAACCCGACACCACCCTGGGACTGCCGGTCACCCTCTCGGAAATAGAGCAGGTTACCGGATTTGAGGATTATCGAGTCCTCCCCCTCGATAGCCCTATAATACTCCATCGCAACCTGCTCAATTCTTCCTCGAGTTCGGCTATCTTCTCGTCGGTCCGGAGTGTTCGCGTGTTGTATGTTGCCAGGGCCAGTCGTCGGTGTTTATTCGGGTAGTCGGGTTCACTCCGGCGATTCTTCGCACCCCTTGCCACGCCATCGCCTCGACCGCTACCGTAGTCGAGGGTAGACGGGCTGCCGGGCACTCGGGGCCGTTTTTTCTTTAAGCTATTCATTTGGCAGGCGCGTTGGCGATCGCAGTTTGTTGTTGAAGAGCACAGAGAACGCTGCTGCCCATTCTCTGGTGTATCCCTTAGTCGCCTCTTACGACACCCACGGGCAGATATGGGATGGTGAGATTCTTTACGTCCGACACCATACGGAATATATTCAATTAGCTACTTTTAATTCCCATATAATATGCATGAGGAGCCTTATCAGTATGCAAGGCTAATACAAAATCCTATTGGAAATAATTCATAGCTTTGGATCAAAGTCCAGTCCCCATGCTTAGTTGTCGCTACTATTGAGCAAAGTTATCTAGACAAAAAACATTATATTAGAAATAACGATTGTCAAAAGTTGAATACATATATCCGTCCACGGGACATTTTAAGATTTTTGTCAATTTTTAAGTTACCGCTGACAGAATTTCATTTACTCAAGGCCTCCCAAGGCGAGGTCTCTGGGTGTCAATTTCTGATAGAAACCATTGATTTTTTTGTTTCACCATAACAGACACACATATTTGACAGTCCCACCCAACCCTCAATTAAGAATACTCTCTTTAGTATTCGTACAATTCAACGTGATAGAGACATATTATGGATCGCAAACATTTTTTGCAATTTAGACGTCCTTACATGGAAAGACACTCGCCATGAAATGGTTGGTAAGGACTGGGCATAATATAGGTATGTTTTTGGAGAGACTTTTCCTCAAAAAGTGAACGTTAGGGGCTTTGATAGAGTAGGAACTAAGGAGGTAGTAGATTCGTGTGTTAAGATTTAGTTGTGTTTTTTGGTTATGTGAGAACCAGATCACAGAAAATAAAAGTCATTGATCCCAATTGTAAAAGGTTTACGTAACTAGAAAATTGTAAAAGGTTGACGTAACTAGAAAACATGTTTTTTTTTTATGGAGATATTTTGTTTTTTTCCCCTTAAATATAATATATAGGCTTAGAACTATTTTAAACGATTAAATCATTTAAATCGGTCCACGCGTTTATACCTCATTACTGAATGCCAAGTGAAACGGTCAAGGACGCCCCTTAACGCGATACGTTTGTTTTGATAGTGTCAGTGACACTGCCTTTATATTTATTCCTATCGCTTTGAAATATTGGAATACATTGGTAGACAGGTGCGAACGCCTTTTATTTTTTGTTATCTGGTTCTCACTTTCGTATAGATTATTTTTTATTTGGACGGCAATGACTTGACTTGTTGATTTTTTGTTTGATGTTATGATGTGAAAATGTGTAAAATCTTAATGACTTTTTTCGGGAGCAACGTTGTTGTGTTATATATGCAGACCAAAAATAGACTTGTTTGTCAAAGGTATTTAGCTGCGTACTGATAAGATGGACATCAGCTTCAACTAGTTGGACAAATAGTAGGTAGAAAATGATGGTATAAAGAGACTAACTTTACATCATAACATCTGCAAGAAAAGCCAATGGTAAGTTTTCATTTAATTACAGCTCATGTCCTTAAAACACTCCTGGTATTTTTTACCTCAAAACCTTATTTGAAGATTGCAAGAAAACCTGAAAGAAATTGTTTACTTTTCCACTTTATTCCGAAAAGTACTTCATGGGATTAGGAGCGGCAGTCACTTTGTAAGGAAACGGCGGTGTTTTCGAATAAAAAGTAATATAATTATTACAGAATCAATTGGAAACGGAACGTATTTCGCTGTTTTAGTCTCGAATACAAATGTATGTTTTGAGCGATATTAGGTTAATTTTACTTTACAAGTTTTCGAAAACTTTTCTTTACAATGTTAAGTTTATTCATTCTGTTATTTAATATACCAGCCTCGTATATGCCTGGCCTTAATTAGGTCTTCCAAAGTGCAGGTGTATGGGCACTTGGCCACGCTATCGAAAAAGTCACGTGGTCAATCCCACACATTTTGACTTTTCGACGACGTCTTTATCAGTGCTAGAATATTACTTTGTCTAGCTAAAGCATCTGGTTTCCTCCTCAAGTCCTTGCTGATATATATTCTTACGTCAGATGGCTAGTTATACCTTTTTTAACATTAGTAACTCTATGAACCGCTCAAGCAAGCAACTTTCATTTCTGTAGGTACAGTAAAATAAAGATTTACTTAGGCACGCTGATAAAAACAGCCCTTCTATTTTTAACAATAGGTATTGATTTAGATTTCTACTAAACCTAATTCAACACGAAAGTAGCTAAGTTCAACAGAAATCTGATAATAACTTCATTGCACGACTTATTTACATAACGACTACAAAACTCGTTATTTCTTAGAATGAAAAAAGTCTAACAAAAGCTATTTTCGTAAGTCAGGCATATAATATTATATTAATTTTATGAGCTATTTTATGTTGTAGCTTTCACACTGAGTCACACATTTTTATTTATGGTATTTTCGCCCTGTTCTTGGAACGAAAATTAATAAAACCTGTTGTCTACGCGTGTTAACACTGCTGAAATTTGCCGTTGACCATTAATTCAACAAATCACACAATTTAACCCTCGCTAAACAATTTGTTACATTAACTTTGCAATAGGAATAATCTTCGCATTAAGACTAGTGCTTTGAACGGGTTTTGTTGTATTATTTCAGTTGTTCCGTAAATACTAAATATAAAAATAACGTTCCAAGAATAATAATTATCCACACACTTTCCGTTGTAGTACTAACATTCCCAACAATATAAATTTTACGGAATGTTCTTATTTTATAAGCAAATAAAGCTGGACAGACCAACATTTTTATGTGTTGAAGATAAACAGAAAAAGGCAACTCATGCAAAATGATCGTTTTGTACACAAATCGGCACTGTTTGAAATATGGTTTATTTACTTTTACGAGGAGGGCCGTAATATGAATTATGCGTAGCTTGGGTACACTTGGGTATGGAGATTTTTAATACAATCGCTGCTGGCCCTTTATATTTTTGGCACAAATTAAATGAAATTATTTATTATTTATTTATTTACTCATAAATTATTATAACACCTTTACATAAACTTGCAAGGCGATGTTATAACATGCATATAAAACATTAAAATACAATGCATCAATCTTTACAATAAGATATTCCAATACATTAATCATTATTTAAATGGTCAGACCCTTTTCAATAAAATTTTGCGCTACTTTAATTAATAACATCAAACTTTTATGCTCCGAAGGGTCACAGGTCCTACCTGTAGTACAGTCACATTTTGCCCCCTTGCATTCGTCCCATGTAATAATAGGTATACCTATTATAATCAAACGGGATTCTGGGCCGCTACTAAGAAATTCCAGTTGGAACAACCCAAACAGAAATTGCCTGACCCGAAAATCGAACCCATGACCTCTAACTTCAATAGTAATGCTTGCAACCACTAGCACAACAGACATTTAAATTACTTGCAAATAGATAGTGCACACACAGGACACAACTGCGTTGAAAAGACCACACGACCAAAAGGGGCAGTCATAACAACTACAAAGTCACAATCCATTCACTTAATAAACCATTTATTTAATTCATCTACAGCATGTCAGATGGCCGGTTTCTGATTATGGTACTCGTATTAAGAACGAGTTGAGTATTTATCAAACTATACTTAAGCCTGAAAACCTGTCAAAATTGAGCACTAAAGTAGGGACACACGTTCTTCTTAAAATACTTAAATCAGTAACCGGTCATAAATCATTCCCAGAATATCAAATACAACTAACGAACTAAGTCATTAGTTAGTTTTGAGTAATCTTGCAACCATAAATGATAGCTAGAAATTACTGGAATTTGCAAACGATTCTACTAAGCTTTGCTTTGTGTGGTCTGTTCCATAAATAGCCATTTTGTTTTAGTTTTCAAAGTGCAGACTTTCTTCTTCTTCTTCATCGTGTCGGTGATTCCATTTTTAGATTTTAATTTTATATGTTGTGCTTCGACCAGAACTCAGCTCAGACTTTCTATATTGCCGGCACGAGACCACAAAATAAGAAGTATACAGAAGGACCACTGCCGTCATCCCCGAAAATTGTTACCTAAACTTGACAGATTCACTAGGGTTGCTACTACATTGATTCTGAATTTTAAAAAGAAGTAGATAATATAAGTTTACAAACACAAATACATCGATTTTAAACATACAGCATATTATGCTTACATGCCTTAGACTCTTAGAGGGTAGATAGATCATTAAATAGCCATTAAACACCACGACGCCACATGCGACGTAGATTGGAGGGTACCAAAACTTAACAATGGTGTTATAATGATCTCACCAAAAACATAAAAATTTAAAAGGCACCAAGTTCTACAAAAACATAAATGGGAAAAAAGGCGCCAAGTTCGACGATGATTCACTTAAAAACAGCACTGTATTTAATTTAAATAACAGATGTAACTCAAACTCCGCGCCTAAATGGAAAGCAGTTGTACCAATCTGAGAACAATAAAAGAAAAACAAAATAATAATTTGGAACCATACACAAATCACCCATTCCCGAAACTTAAAATGTGAAGGATTGACCACGTCACAGTAGCGCATGTCAATTCCTTTTTTTTTACTTTGCGACAATCGTGTTTTTATATTCAGGGATAAGCAGATAGACAGCTGGATGCGAGATGCACATGACCGTTCGATCTGGCGACACTTCGACCCCAAGTAGCCTGGCAGGGACCGAAAACCGTTATAAATTACGGTAACGGTATTGAAGAATTTTGGTTACCTCTACGATTTAGGTAACCGCTATCTGGGTAACCCAAAAAGAAGAAACAGGTTACCTTTATGTAGGATACCGTTTTTAATCCCGGTTACCTAAAAGGACATTGATTAGAAAGAAACAGAATATCGCAATGCAATTTGTTGGCATTAGAAAATACATTACCAGGGAGGTCGTCGTGCGTGCTGTAGTACATGTGTGTGCGTCTGCTCGCAAGTACTGTTTACGTTTATTTAGTTAGCCTTTTTGCGGCGTATTTGAGTTCAAGTAAAAAAGGAAATGAACAAAGGAAAGTTAAGTAAGATCACATTACATTGTAAATTTCTAAAATACCATTTGGTTATCTTTTTCTCCCATCATAGAAATCAACCTAGTAGTTTGTTTACTTAACTTGCGGAGAAACGTACACGCCCGTTTTTCTAATAGAGGGCAGCACTTCCTTGTAAACAAAGCGCTTATCTTTTTTGTTTGAAATTTGTTTTAGCGCGCTAGCACAATACCTACACTTTTTATATTAAAACACTGTCATGAAGTGTTCGACCATTTCATGAAATGGTTGTATCATGATGTGGTCAGCAGTCAGCATAGGCACACTAATTGCGTAATATACGATTAATCATAATCTGTTTCATTTCAACAGTTCAACAACTTTCATTTACGCTGTCGAGAAGTCAAATTTTTCGAACTTATGAAGCAATAGAATGATTCATAATTGTTCTGATTGATCGTGTGTTATGCAATTAGGGTGCTGGCCAGATTATTGAATACTCAACTTTGGACGATATGGACAGTTGTAAACGCACGACTAATTCATAATGTGGCCAAACATTAGTGGTCATTATCCACCGGTAGAGGGGTTGGTGTCGCTTTGTTTTTGTTGTGCATCATGGCGGCGTTATAAAAAAAAACAAACAAAGTAGGGTGACCACGCAAAAAAGTCGATGGACTTTTATTGGATTTCCAAATATGATAATTGTTGGAAAGCGACCAATTGGAAGTAGGACTCGCTCGGCGCGCCCGCGGCTGGTCACACTTCTTACCTAACCCATTTGGTCGGGGTGCCACAAGCGGCTTAAGTGTTATGTTGCATTTCACGGAACATATAGCACCCTAACCAAATGGGTTAGGTAAGGGTTTTTTTGGGAATACAGTGCGTCAGTGGACAAAAAAAAGGTGATGTTGAATGCCTATATTACATCCACTCCTATAAAGATCGGAGAATTAATTATGATCACGAATATTTAGCCACATCATGGAGTAGTCGTGCGTCTAACAACATTATGAGCGTTCGATGTTCTATTTCATAAAATGGTCGAACATCTTCATAAAATGATCAATTCTAAGATCTGGCCATGATCGATACACAATTGTTAGCCACGCGCTGTGTGTCTCAAAAAATATTACAATAACAAACTTTAGCCACAGCTTAAGACCAAATAAAAAAACCAAGACAGCGCTGCGAACGATACTGTGAAGAATTCCAAATGCAAATACAGCGTTCTGATTGGTAGTTTCTCAGCGGTACCAACCAATCAGAACCCTAAACGCGAAATTTGTATTCATTTATTTATTTATTTTTGTAGGAAAAACAAACAGTAGTATACTGAAAATTTAAAAAGTGTCTTCAACATATGACTTAACAAATATACTACCCACTAGATTTTCCACAGATTACTACTTACACAATTAAGACAAACTGATTAGCAAACGTTATTGTAGTCAGGGCATGTAGAAACATTAGAAGCTACTGTTAACCTTAAAGATTTTGATTATCTTAGTTCAAAAGGTATATCTGCTTACAAATAATATGAAAATTACACAAAATAGCTTATTGTATGTATCGACTAAACGGCTTAGCGGTGAGCGCACACCAGCATTAGATTTGCAAGAGTTAGTAGCGAATCGTTGTCTGATGCGCAAACTGTTGTATAAACTGAGTCTAGTTAAACTAATCGCGTTTAGTTACATTGGTGAAATCGGCCTTTAGAGGTATTTGTTTCGCTTTGGTAGGTAAAATATCCATAAAGATTTCTTGTTTACTTTTGTCCCATTTTTAAGTATATTAATAATATGTTTTATCAATAATTTTCCAAGCTAACAAAACTATCCAACACGACCAATACACGCCTCGCTAGCAAACTGAGAGACAAGTCGCCGTGCCAGCCAGAGCCGTGATGGGTCGGCGTTCGCCGGCGCGCGCGGGTAGGTTCGACTCTTTGACACACACACACAGGCGATGCGCGCCCTTTGACAGTTTGACACGTGTAAGATAGAGGTAATTTTTATTTCGGTAACCGGTATTAATAAAGGTTTTTTACAATATTTAAAAATAAAGGTTACCTTTTAAAATACCTGTAACTAATCGAAACATAACGGTATTAATCATACACGTTTCAGTCCCCTGTGTTCAGCGGTAGACGTCAATCGGCTAAAATGATTTAAGGCCCAGAAAGGAAATAGCAAAGGGTCTGTAACATTAAGATGAAACTGAAAAGACATAGAAAACCTTTTCTTTGATAGAAGGATTTGCCATTACGGGAATATCGAACGCCACAAATCTAATCACACTAATATTATAAAGGCGAAAGTTTGTGATTGTGTGTGTTTGTTATTCTTTCACGCAAAAACTAGATACTGAACGGATCTGGTTGAAATACCGCCTCATGGAAACAATGATAGTGAACTTTCTAGTTCGAGTTATAAATAATAGATGGTAGTTTAAATAACTGTTTATGATTGGGTAAGCAAACTTCTCGCAGTTTTCAACCTGTCAGTGGAATTTAAAACTACCTGTATTAAAACGTTCTTATTTTACGGGTGCATACTTTATAGTGTTTCTGATATATTCGGTAAGTTTTCTTTATTAATTTTTGATTAGAAATGTGTTTATAAATAAAGTGACTGTAGAAATTAAACTTTTATTACGAGTTTAAGGATCAAAATCTTGAAAATAAGGTGTGGAATTACTGAGCCTCTTACTTTTGGGTGACTTTGGCTCAAGAGCCATGTTCAAAGATCATGTACTTAATTTGCATGATGGTGGCGAATAATGATGTTTCTTGAATTTCAGCAATCACCATGCCGTCTAAAATTAATATCGCCGGAAGCCTGGCAGCCGTCGGTATATTAATTAAACATAATTACTTGAATACGCTTCATATTTTCGCTTCGCGAAATCGCTTATTTGTTCAGAATAATTTTCTTTGCTTGTTTTGTTACTATGTTCTTTGTTTAAGGGAGTATTGGAATAACTTTATCTGAGAATACCACTTAATACTTTCTGCATGATAAATGAAGTATTTATTTGAAATTGAAATCGCTCCCCATTTTTGATTGCTCCATCTCCAAGGACCTTGGAGATGGAGCAATCAAAATGTTATGTTCTGTGTTAAATTTTAAAAAGAAAATTAGAATATATGGAATTGGCATAATCTTTCCTGCATTCCTCAAACTCAAATTATCTATTTCAACAAACTCGAAGCATCTATTTCAACCAACTCGAAGCATTTACTTCAACAAATTTAATGCATTTATTACAGTTAAAACATTTACAGGCACTTTTGGATTGCCAAGGAGTCAGTCAGAAAGTTGAAGCTAATTGCAATTCAAAAACGTACATTTCAGTTAGGTACAGGTGGTTATGCCTATTTTTATTGACTCAACAGTGGACATCTTTCGGCTGAAATTATAATATGATGATGAGGTGTTTATTATACTAGCCTGTGGCTTCGCCCGTCAGTCACGGAACTGTGCATTCCTTCACCAAAGAACAGTTTCTTTAATTATCTGTTAGTTCTGGGACCATTCTGTAAACAGTTTTACTGTGCGGTGCGTTACGGTGTTCTTCGATGAAAACTTACCTGAAAAGAAATGAAATACAAAATAATATTTTGGCATCATTACCATATAAGTAGGTAAAATTGAGTTTTAGAGGTATCTGTGTAAGTGTGTACCTAAACGTATTGAAACCCATTCCCTAGTATGAACTGCCCGCCGAAGAGGATACAAAAGGGTTTGCAAAGTCGGAATAGAAATTCCTCAGATAAGTAATTTATCTTTAACTCGAGACCTATTCCATAGGAACCGTAAATTTTTCGGGATAAAAAGTAGCATATGATACTCAGCCGGCCACAAAAGCGGAGCCGTGGGAATAAGCTATCAGTAAAGGCGAATGGCAGGCTTGTATGGGAATTTCGTACCGCTAATAAAAAATCGTGTTTTGGGATATTTTTTGTTTTATTTGGTAGTTTATATGATAAATAATCCCTTTTTAAATTCTTAGATTTTTAGAACTTGGGACGTAAAAGTTATAACCAGTTTTATTTTTAAGGTTATGTACTAGTGTACCAATGTTACATATGAGTAAATGTTACATATTGTTACATAATGAGTAAAGTAAATGTTCTACATTGTTTTTTGCTATATTTGTAGTATTTTACTTACCATTAAGTAGGTAGATTGAGATGAGGATTGTACCTACTCAGGGATTGCAACAGTTTGATAATGATGAGTTTGATTATATTTAGTGTTATTTGTTTTTATAAATAATTAATTCTTATTTTTTATATTTGTGTTATTTTACACAAGGCAACTTCTAAAACATAACTGCGTTTAACGTACGATTTTATTACGTTCATTTATTAATAAAAATATTTTTACTGATATTATTTATTAATCCGAAGTTCTAAAAATAGTTAACTAACATAAAAATAAATGGCTTAGTTGCCTTAATAAGTGGTACAAATTTTATAACCGAACAACAAAAAAAGTATGCGGTACGAAATCTGCCGTTCACCTTTGACAGAGTAGGATTCAAACTGGATGTTTGTGGATGACTGGATATAATAAGCATCACAACAAACTAAAAACCAGATATAGAGACTCCCATAATCAATTAATTAAAGAATCCATAGCAACGAAACAAAACAATCGGCATCTTCCATTAATACTTCCCTTGGGACTGACTTCTCATCGAGTTAGGGACCGATCCGTCCCGTTCTTGTCAAGTAATTACTATCATGGCGACAACTCGACGACAAAGCCTTTTTTATTTGCTTTAGAAGACACTTTTACTTGTTAAAGGTTGCTACAATGAATGGAAGGTGTGACTTTTATTTCAAAGATAAGTATATTGTTACCTAATCACTTCTTGATTTTACATTTTTTCTATAAGTGCTGTTCTAATTACGTAAATTCTATGATAAAATTCACTGTTTGGTTCCCGCGGCATAGGCCACAGCAACGAAACCGCAGGGAAAAAGTTTTCTAAATACATATAAGCCAAATTAAGATTTCAAAAAGCATGAAATCGTAGTATTCGCACCTCACTGTATAACACCCATCAATTTAACAATTACTACACAAATACTTGTCCCAAATCACTATCTTTTTCTCCATCTCACAAACTGTACACATCTGAAATGCAACCAAAAATATTCTTATTAACTGATTAATTGACCCAATTCAAGCAAACTTTTAACTCCCTAAAGCATTCCTTGAATCTCATACTTGGTAGTTTTTGAGATATCCTTACTTTTCGCCATCTCTTTCAAAACTAAACCTGGGAATTGAAGAGCGAGAGGGATGCACGATAAAGTGTCTAGTGTTGTTCGTCGGTCCGCATTTGTAATCCGATATCCGTGTGCGGGCAACGAGTGACGGATTAAAGTGACGTGCACTATCGTTATATTGATTGACGATAGGATTAATTAGCTATGGGTTAGGTGACCTAGTTTGCGATGTTATTGCTGGATATTGGCTGTTATTACTGGATATTCTGTGTAAATGAGAGTCGCGTTATGATGAATGGGCACTGCTGATAGGATCGTAGCGTAGTTTGGTCATGTTATTGTTTGTGATAAAGGTTTGGCTAATGTTGCTGAATGAATATAATAGATGTATTAGCATTTGCGCTACATTGAGCATTTCAAAATGTTGTAATAAATATAAGGTTTGTACATGAAATAACATAGTATACAAAGTATGGATATAAGGATTTGTCTTCTCTTTTCTGTATAATCGAGAAAATAACAAAATAGAGGAAACTAACTCTTCGTCTGTCCGTGTGTCTGTGTATTTTGTATACGCAAAAAAAAGGCTTTAGACAAGCAGGTCCAAAAACTTGTCCAATGAACAATCCAGAAATACTAAATTGTTCTTGACAGTATTTTTAATATTTGTTTTTCAAACTTATGTGACCTACAAAAATAGAATTTTCTAACATAAGTAAAAAGAAAGGAATAATTTAAATAAAATATAATTTCTACTTGTGGGCAGGGCCCATTGCTTGCAGAACGGATGGCGGATGGGGCAGAAAAGTTCTGGAGTGGCGAACGTGAACCGGAAGACTTTGCCAAAGATGACCTGGTGAAGGTCGCGAGGATCTGCTGGATGCGGAACACATTGCCAATAGTTGTTGATAAGTTACGATACCCGACGTCGTCGATTACGAAATGTATCGATAGAAAATCTAATCAGAGCCCATCACTAGTGACGTGCTCCCGTTAATTGAAACAACAATACTTCATGTCAATTGTCATCTGATTTTGACACGTTTGTAATGTTAGGGCTGACAGATTTAGAATTGGCAATCTTTGAGTCTGACTGTAACATAATAGAAATTACAGAACTTATTAAAAACGATTTGGATATAAGGCATTTTTAACCGACTAAAAAAAAAACCATTTGACCCGTATGTATGTATGTGTCTGCGATTTTCTAGCGTTTGGCTGGACCGATTATGATGCGGTTTTCAGAATAGTATTTGTTATATTCTGGAAAAAGTTTTGTTATACAACAAATGGATACATACATGGTCGTTCGCATGGACCCCTTAATGTATGTATGTTTGTCCACACATTCCTCCGAAACCAGTAATTGGATCATGATCAATCTCTTTGATTGAGTATCTCTCAACTTAGGTCATAGTGCTAGTTTCATCAAAATCAGTTTGGCAGTTTTTAAGATATGGAGCATACAATCGAACGCTTTAGCGACAAACAGCACGAATGTGTAAATTGAGTTATTATGGGTATTTTGTCAATCCTTTAGGTACCTTACTATGGAACTTGCTCAAATTGTAGTGACGGTGAACCAAAACTCAAAACAGAGAAATAAAAACGTATTCGCAAAAAATAACCAACTTAAAAAAACACTAACAAGAGCAACATGACTTTCGTATGGAAGTCGGTGTCGTAAAATAATAAAAACATGAAGTACGAAAGACACCGATTTGTAAAAAGAAAGTTATGTTGCATGTTTTCTTCTTGAAATTGGTTCATTTTTAGGCCTATGAACAGATAATATAGCAGGGATCACAGGTACACTGGCTAATGATGTAACAAGATTGCCCTAATTACGATAAAGTAAATAGAGGTAACTAAGTGGGAAAAGTAATTGCAAGAAAATTTGGAACCTAGCATTGAACCTGGAAGAACAAATACTACGACACAAGCAGAGACGCAAGCAAAACCAGTAAAAATAATAGGACTACCACAAAAACTATGATCACGACAACATACACAATACACACACACCACAAAATTCCCACCTTATACACACACAATATTCCGTATTACTACTATGTATGAACATTTTACGATGCAACTTCATACAGATGGGACACTATAAAGATTATGACAACTGTAGTCTGACAATTAAAATGTTCTGCGAGTACTGGGAAAACTTATCTCAGTAGGATTTTATGGTTGACAGATATTTAGCGGGTTTCTTTAATTGCTTGGGATCCAGTGACTAGTTATTTTATTGTTATGTTAATAAGAATGTTGACGAAAAGGAATGTAGGTTGCCAGTATTTTTGTATAAAAATAAAAGAGATGAGTGTGAAATGGTTGGGATGGAACACATGACATTTTGATAGCGCATCACACACATCACATTTTGACAGTCAATCCTTTACATTTTGGAGAATCGTTATCGCTGATAAGACTGTCGATTTGTTCAGGCTCAGGTGTAAGTCATATGCTGTTTTTTTCTTACATTATAAATGTTTTATCGAGTAACCAGTAAATAATAATTAGATTTTCAACTTATTGGTAAATAGGTATTTTTTTCGTTTATCAATAACTACTTTTATCTGCGCCTCATCCCACAGGACACGTGCATTTTCCGGGAAATTATTCTATGACACTCAGCGGCAGAATAGTTTTATAACGCGGTAGAATTTAATCCTTCAAAGACAGTCACAATCAAACAAAAAATGTTACCTCTTGATAACATTAGTGTAGATTGACACGCTTGTCTGGTCATCGCAATGGCTTTGCATTAGAAACGTTCCTAATATCCTCAGAAATGTTACATTTTACCAGACTTTAGAAAAAAATACCAAAACTTTACCAGCTTTCCAACTTCACCATTCCCTAACTGTCAGCCCTGGAAGTAACCTGATATTATTTTGTACCATTTTTGGTCCGTTCCATATATGGGACAGATTGAATGGCGGTTTGTTGTGTAACCATATATTATATCGTAAGCTTTTATGGGGACAGTCCCATTCAATGAAAAGGGTATCACGGTATGGGGTTGTTTGTTTTACTGTTAAACAAACATAGGTAGTAAGTAGGGTAGGGTTTAGTATTAAACGCGAAACATTTAATCAAGTTAGTGGCAGAATAAGCTTACAAGGTTCCTCATCAAATGCTTTTAAAGCAAAACACATTTTTGATTAATATCTTATAGATATTTTTTCGAAAAAAGAAAATGTTTTTTCATATACCTAACTTCTTTTTTTTATTTGCATGTCGGGATGAATAACTAGATTCCAGCAAAGGATTGACTCCAAATCGCAACAGATCCAGACTACTTGACAGAAAAGGGTTTTGACTCCATCGATATGGCCAAAAAATTCCAACTATTTTAAAGGCTAACAGGATGCAGCTGGATACCCATACATAACATGGAGCGACTGCCTATCTGGCCTCCACAACCCACTGACCGAGTAACACGAATACCCCAACCCTAGCAAAATAATTCCTTTACTAAAAATATTCCACCAGTCAATTTCAAACAAACTGTTTTCAGCTCTCGCCCTTATTCTTAAAACCGGACGACAACTTCCGTTTTTAAAACATAATTGAAATAACAGGAATTTATTCTGTAATAAATACATTAACAACTGTTTTGACAAATCAAGGTACGGGCATACATACAGACACGTTGGATAAAAGCTTTTTTCTTACGAGAATCGAGATAAAATGAAGACGCATTTAGGTTTGCCGGATACATTGGAAATGGGTACACTGATTGAAATTGTATCCTCCGTCCTATGTGAATGACGAAGCGGGAATATCAAACAGTTGTAGTTTTTAGGAAACGAGAAAATATACGACATCACGTTTGTAGTATTCCCTGCAGGGGTAAGCACGATGACGGGTAGATGTGTACACGGATCTGACGCAGAATGTCCCATTCGCAAAATGTCACGGTGAAAAAGAATGTCCTATTCGCGAAACGTCCTATTCGCAAAAAGTCCCATTCTCAAAAGGTCCCATTCTCAAAAAGTCCCATTCTTAGAAGGTCCCATTCTCAAAAGGTCCCATTCTCGAAAAGTCCCATTCTCAAAAGGTCCCATTCTCAAAAGGTCCCAATTGCATAAACTCGTATATTATGTGTCAAATACCAATGCAAGATACAACCCAGATGGCGTCACACGCCCTGTACGTCACTAGTCTCCGATTTTGTTGAAACTTTTTGAGGATATTGTTCTCAAATTGTTCTATTCAGTACCTTCAATGAAAAAAAGTGTACCTCTCGGGTTTCGCAAAAAAATGGCAAACAAATTTTTTTTTTTTTGCTCGCTTAAAAAGCCACAAAAGCTTTTTCAGACATACGTCCTCCTTGGAAGCCAGCGCAACAGACGATAGATCTACAATGTGAAAAAACGCACATCCTACCCCTCCATACTCCATCACTCCGGCAGAAAATCTGCCTCCTGGACACGAACTGCAGTGGCCAATCTGGAAATCCCTAAACCGATGGCGGGTACAGGACCAACCTGTACCCGCAATCGGTTGCAGCAGATAACATCTGGTGAAATGGAGTCTCAAACACAGTGCCAGTGTGGAGCCCGGTCGCAGGATATGCCCCACCTCCTTGTCTGCCCTTCGTGCCCAGCCACCTGTATCTTTCAGGACCTGAATGTGGCAAATGACAGAGCGGTCCAGGTGGTTACATACTGGTCAGACAAAATTTGAGAATAGTTGAGTAAAAATTTGAGTTTCTCGGCACGAAAAGAAGAAGACTTTACAAGAAGACCTTACTATAGAACTTGCCCATTAGTGCCACAACTAAAATGTAAAAAAAAAATAAAAAAAAATACAACCGAACTCTTAATAAAAACAATGCAAAGTGAAAAATAACTTCAATTTCGGCAGTCGCTTTCTTTTTTAACGTATCTTTTTGATTGATAAACACATTACCCTCCTTCGGTCTCGTAGGTATAAAACGAAATCATTGTATGGAACAGCCGATTTCCTTTTTTTATGACTGGTGCTCCTAGGACATTGTGTGAAAGGGACATTCTGCGAATGGGACATTTTGCGAATGGGACATTTTGCGAATGGGACATTGTGCGAATGAGACATTGTGCGAATGGGACATTGTGCGATTGGGACATTGTGCGAATGGGACTTTGTGCGAATGGGACTTTTTGCGAATGGGACATTCTGCGAATGGGACCTTCTGCGACAACGGGACTTTTTGCGAATGGGACATTCTGCGTCAGATCCGTGTACACGAATAGATGGATCTGACGCAGAATGTCCCATTCGCAAAATGTCACGGTGAAAAAGAATGTCCTATTCGCGAAACGTCCTATTCGCAAAAAGTCCCATTCTCAAAAGGTCCCATTCTCAAAAAGTCCCATTCTTAGAAGGTCCCATTCTCAAAAGGTCCCATTCTCGAAAAGTCCCATTCTCAAAAGGTCCCATTCTCAAAAGGTCCCAATTGCATAAACTCGTATATTATGTGTCAAATACCAATGCAAGATACAACCCAGATGGCGTCACACGCCCTGTACGTCACTAGTCTCCGATTTTGTTGAAACTTTTTGAGGATATTGTTCTCAAATTGTTCTATTCAGTACCTTCAATGAAAAAAAGTGTACCTCTCGGGTTTCGCAAAAAAATGGCAAACAAATTTTTTTTTTTTTGCTCGCTTAAAAAGCCACAAAAGCTTTTTCAGACATACGTCCTCCTTGGAAGCCAGCGCAACAGACGATAGATCTACAATGTGAAAAAACGCACATCCTACCCCTCCATACTCCATCACTCCGGCAGAAAATCTGCCTCCTGGACACGAACTGCAGTGGCCAATCTGGAAATCCCTAAACCGATGGCGGGTACAGGACCAACCTGTACCCGCAATCGGTTGCAGCAGATAACATCTGGTGAAATGGAGTCTCAAACACAGTGCCAGTGTGGAGCCCGGTCGCAGGATATGCCCCACCTCCTTGTCTGCCCTTCGTGCCCAGCCACCTGTATCTTTCAGGACCTGAATGTGGCAAATGACAGAGCGGTCCAGGTGGTTACATACTGGTCAGACAAAATTTGAGAATAGTTGAGTAAAAATTTGAGTTTCTCGGCACGAAAAGAAGAAGACTTTACAAGAAGACCTTACTATAGAACTTGCCCATTAGTGCCACAACTAAAATGTAAAAAAAAAATAAAAAAAAATACAACCGAACTCTTAATAAAAACAATGCAAAGTGAAAAATAACTTCAATTTCGGCAGTCGCTTTCTTTTTTAACGTATCTTTTTGATTGATAAACACATTACCCTCCTTCGGTCTCGTAGGTATAAAACGAAATCATTGTATGGAACAGCCGATTTCCTTTTTTTATGACTGGTGCTCCTAGGACATTGTGTGAAAGGGACATTCTGCGAATGGGACATTTTGCGAATGGGACATTTTGCGAATGGGACATTGTGCGAATGAGACATTGTGCGAATGGGACATTGTGCGATTGGGACATTGTGCGAATGGGACTTTGTGCGAATGGGACTTTTTGCGAATGGGACATTCTGCGAATGGGACCTTCTGCGACAACGGGACTTTTTGCGAATGGGACATTCTGCGTCAGATCCGAATAATGACTGAATTAATAATATACACACACAAACGCACGCCTTTTCCCCATAAGTGTAAGCAGGAACTACAGAACACCACCAGCTTTACATCCTTAATTACTACTTTTTCTTCGCTTACATTAGTAATTCGTTTACTACTCGAGAATCAAACCCAAGTCATGCTCTATAACAACTATATTTACAGTTACAACCATAAGTATTTTTTTCCCACATCCCATTTTTGGTTCACATAGAACAACGGCAGTCGGATCAATAATTGTTATGATCCAAAGAAACGTCATTTAACAAAAATCAATCATGTAACAAAAAACATTAAGTTTATAATTGATTACATTGTAATCGTCGGCGTATCTCTAAGAGGAATTAAGAAGAGGCAGGTTTAAATATAAGAATGTCCATTAGGTTTGACACGTTAGATCATTGACCGATGTAAGAATGAGAAAATATTCACATGATTGCTAGGAAGCGGTATGTGACAAAGAATCAATTAAGTTAAGCTATTTTTCAAGGAATTACAAAAGACAGGTTGCCTCCATCCATCTTTTCAGAGTCTAAGGTTTATATTTTAAGTTCTTTTGAAGTGAAACTCTCTCAATCCCTTCGACTTGGTCGCCATCAGTTACTGATTACTGTCAATAAATAACAAACTAAAAACTGTCTATTTAATTGAATCAAGTGTAGAAAATGACTGAGAACATCGTACATACCTACCGTGTGTTGCCCATGGTCTACCCGCCTAGTTCACCTAGGTGGACCATGGGCAATTAATTTTGCCTATAGTTCACCTACGACATTTAATTTGTAAAAAATATTTAGTATTGTATACTGGTGTGTTCAGAATGGTAACAAAATATAAAAATGCTATAAGCTACATCAAGGAAACTACATGTACTTTCCCCAATAGCATTATTTGACGAGACTTTTCAGCATGCATGTGAGTGTTAAATTTATTATTATTGAAAAGTTAGAATTGAACTCTCCACAAAAGTTATAACTAAATGGTCAATGAAGTTTGAACATTATGCAACGCATTTTTAAACAACTATCATATACGTATACCTTTGTATAATGCAAACTGATACTGCAATAAACTTTTAACTTTATTGCGGAAACAATAAAGTGTTGAGCTTCGGTAATGCAAAGTTTGTCAATCTTGAAACCCATTGTAAGATTTATGTCGGTAGTAAAATAACGCGAATGGTTCCCACGTGGATGGAATACGCCTAGTAGGAACTGCAGATTGTTGTTAACTACAAAATGGCGAAACTACTAAAGAGACGATATTAGTGAGTTAGGCAAATCCCTGGGTGAGGGTTTGTCAGCCTTGTTAATCTAATTTATGACTACCAAGGAAACTTTATTGCCAAAGTTTTAAATTGAAAACCTTAAACAGCATTACAGGAGTACGAGAGTCCTATATTAAAACTGATAGCTTCTAAAAATGTGATGACTGACTGACCAATTGACTATGATACAACGGATTTCACTGGAAACTGTTCTCCAATCACCAGTTTCAGCATTAATTTATACTTTAAAGTCAACCTCCTAGTTCGTTTTGTAACAATATACAATAACCGAAAAAGTAGGTTTCTCTACGTTGCAACTAATTTGTACCTACTGTACATGTAGCACCTAATTCTGTCCAAGCCTACATAAAGTAACACTCGTCAGTTCATCCAATGCCTCACTCAGCAAAAAATAGGCGCCATATTTGTGTTAGAGATTGCCCGCTATTTGCACAGTTGATTCGAAGAATAGATTTTTTAATTAGAAGTTTCCTTTGCTTATGCAGTACTGTGCTATTTGCATCCCAGGCGAATGTGGTGGAAAATCGCAGATTTAATTTATTCTTGAATATGTTTGGTTTCTTTTCTTTTGTATTTGGAATATTTCGTGACAGATAAAGGTGCGTCACTCGGAGAAACTAAAGGTCACAGATTTATTTAGGAGTTCTTTAACGTAAATTCTTTAAAGCAAAACTTAACTAAAGAATTATCAAACGAGAGTCAAATGTGGTGATTGAAGATCTGATATTATCAACATTCAATCAAATCGATTGGCTTTCGTTTGGTTTGACGTTACTTAATCATTTTCATTGCAGGAAAAAGTGTAATCTCCTCAATTTTACAAGCTTTTATTTAACTTGCAACGTATGTATGTAAGTGTTATCGGGTCAAATCTTGTAACTGAATTTTAAAGCAGTTATCCTCCACCGAAGAGGATGAAATTTTGCATACACGTTTAGTTTGGATGACAATGCATGTTTAGCTAAGTGACGACATTCTAAATTCAATATGGTGGACGGCCTAAGATGGCGGAATAGTTATTTTTTGTGCATTGCCATGATATAGGTTTCAAATAAAAGAGTTTTCTTAAAAGAATACGAAAAAAGTTTGTTTTAAAAAATATTTTTTAATGAATAATTTTATTTGCTTATAGGCTTCTCTGACAATTAAAATGTAAGGTGATTCACGTCACATTTCGATAGCACTTGATAATCCCGTATATATCTGAAGATTTTCCAATCGCGCTGTCGCGACGCTTTCATTGATAGAATCACTTGTCTAGAGTTTCTGTACTTTATAACGAATCTTTTTATTTATGCATTGACATATGACGGGTGACGACATTTTAACGTCTGTCCATCACACCCTTGACGGTCTATCCCTGCTGCAATCGAGTTGACCGGCTGAAACGAGGTCACAAACACCTAAGAAAGTGGAAAGTAGTCACATTGGTACTACCCAGGTTTTAAACCTACAAACTCATACGCTCAAAAAACAGATCCTTACAAATGTATCTTCTCTTTTAACGAAAACATAATAAAACCCCAAAATCCTCCAAATAACAAGTCGAGGTGTACACTTCAACCACCCAACAGCCAATTACAGTCTTTCCTAAACAGACTGACTGATAAGGCTGATAACCCCTCATCAAACGACCAGACTTTGCCTTCTATCAGAATAACTTAAAAGGTGCCATGTTATCAAAGGGTTGGACAAAACAAGGTTTAACCCTTACATAGCAATGCTAATATTGACTCCGAAGGGTCAAACGTCCCTCGAGGGGGTCTATTCTGAGAATTTTACTGTAATTAGCAAAAGGTTGGGATAAGTCTGTTTGGTTTTTATTTTTCTTGGTTTCATAATTGTTTGAGATAACTATGCGTTCACGTTGCTAATGAATGGGGGTTTTCTTTTATGCTGTCATTAAGATTGAAATTAAAGTGAATGAGTTTGGTTTGACAGCAGTTTTCTCTACAACTTTGTTTTCAACTATAACTTTTCGTTCGTGTCAGAAAAATATGATAAAATACCATAATGGAATATTGGGTTGGAGACTAACAAGCGTGGTGTAACTGATGACGGATATCAATGCTTGCCACTTCTATGAGATGAGGCTTTGGCCTTGCAGTGGTTCTTTTTAAGACTTTGAATATGCCTAGATACATACTGGCAACATATCTGTGAAACAAATCCTGAAAAACCGACTTGCCATAGAAACATTAAATCTAAACTATGCGTGGTCGATTATGAGCGATTCCCATCAAGAGTAACTCCCAACAGTGGGAATTTTAGAGCAGTCTAGCAGTCGCTCCTAGGCTGGTGTGTGAGCACACGTATCGCGCAGTGCTCGCCATCAGTCGCTCCTTGGCTGATGTGCGGGCATTCGTATCGATCGCTTTGGGTTATGCTGAGCGCCCTAGCAGATTATTATTTTATTTTTTTCGCGAGTATGCAAAGCCTTAATTAGTGCCGTTATAGTTGTGCGTGGAAATCCCGAATTAGGATTCTACGGCATCATTTCTATGGCTTTATTTTAACTACGGCAACATTCTCCACGGCTTCATCTCTCTCCGGCATCAATATCTGCGGCAGTACCCGTACTGTGAACCGGTCGTCTTTGTGAGCCGTAGTCCGAATACCCACTTGTCGCTACGCCACTGGTGTGCTGAGCGAGGCCTCGCCGTATAGGCTGCCAGAGACATCAACGTATAGCACACATCAGAATCATCGGCCAGCTTCCATCTCCGGCTTCCTGCAAGTACAGGGGAGTACCTATCCCTACAGGAGTGACAACAGACGTCCGTATCCCACGACTTACAAATATTTGTGTGCCTCCGGCTAATCTTGTTTGGTTTTACAAATTAAATCTTATTTTTAAAGTATACGCCCGTTTTTCATTCAGTTGCCAAGTTTTAGGTGGGAATAGATGGGGTGGAGGCTACAATCACGAAAAAACAACTATTCAGTTTTTTTTTTTTGTTCCTGTTACATTCTGTAAAAAAATTGTCAAAATCCATTTTGTGACAGACAAAACAATGAAAATAAAACTACTTATCTATAAAGTCTGAATACTATCTAATAACACTTATAATCTACTTACGGTTTCTAGCTATATTAAACGGTCACCAATCAAAAGTTTCGTCAAAAACTCCAAACTAATTAAGCTATTATTGTATCTACTAATTATCATATCAAATAATCGTATTAATAATTTAATTAGCGAATCTATCATCGTATTTCTTGGCGGTCTTTGTTTGACCACCAAGAAATAGGTATAATTATAATTATTCATAAATCAATACCGACAACCATTATGTTCATAATACTATCGATATTAATATCAAAACTTTACTTACAGTTTTTGTTTTCACTTAACCGGCATTTGTTAATGTTAGTAGTCTATTAGTCTATAGGTTATAAAAAAAAAAAAAAAAAAAATTAAATGGTGTTCAAACTAGTTTTTTTTCGTCCGTAACCAAAACAAATCAATTCTAAAAATGCACTAAACAGCTGTTTTTTCGCGATCCCAGAGTTTATCCTTCACTCACATGATGTGATAATGCCAGCCTCATGTATTTCGCTTTTTTCACAATAAAAAATATCACACACGAAACAATCACAACTCGAATAATACCAATAGACGCACGGTTGTCGAAATTAGGACCACAAGTTTGACCTTTCATGCGTGCATCCAAAATGTTGGATTGACAGAATTCAGAACGAGAAGTGTACCAGACCCGGACGAAAGGAATCAAGTTTGAATCCAAATTATGTTTTGTATGTATAGTGGTTACCGAGTATTATACGGGCCTTTGAATTTTTTAGCTTGGAATTAAACATTCTATCTCTTTTTGTATGGTTAGACGGTTTGGTCGTGTTTAGAAGATGAGTGAAAAGCGGGTTAAAAATGGAATATTTTATTACAACCCTAATTTTATGAGTCAGTAGAAATGACCTTAGAATGGTCGGTCCCGTGACAAAACGTGCGCATGTAAGTGACATGTTTCTACGTAAGTATACTCATAATCTGTTTGGACTGGAGCTGAATACCAATAATTATTTTACGTGGAGCGACTTTCTATCGAACGTCCACAACACAGTTAATGGATAATTCGATATTCCTAGGTGAGACTAAATGGGTAACATGAGATATGACAGCAGATTATTCTAGGTCATCAAAAACACTTAGTCACACATCTGGTCAATGATGTGAACTTTCACAAACAAGAAAGATTCTACCTATACAGGGATACTTTAATGTTGTCATTGTTGTTGTTGCTAATAAATCAGATTTTAAAGTTTGTATCTGATTCATCTTAGATTATTATGGGTTCATGCCAGTGATGAGTAATTAAGAATATAAGTAATGAGGGAACATAATTATCAATTTGCAATTTTCCGAGATGTCCTATTTAATGAGCCTAAAACAACAAAACTGATGAATATGCCAGTAAAAATGTTAAAAAATTTACTTTACCAAATTATAATTCACAAAATAATCTAAAATATCAAAATAAGGCAAAGGATAGATAAAATAAACATGAACGCCGTCGGCTTGCTAATCAAGAATGTCGAATGTTAATTAGTTTCGGAACTTACAATCTGACGTACAAACGCACAGATAGATTTAAATGAGCTTGTTTCTTCTTGATTTTGAATGCTTCGTGATCTATTGGGAACTCGTCACGTACCTACCTCACTTACAAGTAAAATAATGTTCCTTGGATTTTAGGTTAGAGTGGTTAAAACGGGCTGGTTTCCGCAACTCCACGACCAAGCGCGTATTATCCTTGGATTTTTCTTTTAATATTATTACTACTAAAAATCTATTACTACCATACAATAGAAAACGTGACGAAAAATGTGTGCCAGAGGATATTACGTTATGAATACATTAGGAATGCTTAGACGTCTGTATTACCTGGTTTTATAGACTTCGTAGACATGTAATTTATTTAGACATTTGTTTTATTTCAGTGTATTTTGTGTTTTCTGTTTATGCACAATCCATAAGCCATCATCTCAGAACTCACATAAGGTATCTTACACACAGTCTATTCTTCGTTTCTTTGATCTTCCCATACTCCTCCACATTCATATCTACTTAAAACTTTCCTCACGACACGTTCCTCATTCGTCTGCATCACTGGCCCATACCGTGACAACAGATTTCCACACAACTTTTCGGTCACCAGCTCTCAGCATCTCAGCTGCATGCGTTCCTTTTACGTAACCATATGTGCATTGGCCTAAATAGTAGGCCAGGTAAGCCTGACCTTTGTGCGTACGAATTAACAAAAATATAATTCTTTGATACAAGCAAAATCCACATACCATTATACAAGTTTATTGTTACATTTCGTCGCTACAATAAACAGCATACGATAAATCTTACTTCCAAGCCCAAAACTTTTATAGATAGCCCCTAAAGTTAGACAAACTATATGCCTATGACTACCCGACATGGTTGTTGAGGCCCGCCTCCACACTATCTCTTGCAAAGGGTTAGTTTAGAGGAGGAGCGGGGCAACCGATACATGATACATGTCAGATTTAATTTTGATAGATTGTGATTAGTTTATATATTCTAGAATAAAAATTTAAGCCTTTTTCGACCACGTGGGGTTCGGCTTCTAGTCTAACTGTATAAACTTAAACTCGTGAATTTATTTCAATTAAGCCATTTACAGATACTTGAATTGAATTGAAATGCAGCGACTGCCTATCAGACCTCAAAAACTTTATGTAGTTACTGAGTACACATACACTTTGGTATATAAAGAAACATCTCGTTTGAGTCATATCACGTAAGTTATTAGATATTTCGGCTTTTCCAATACTTTACTAGCTTAAAATATAATAAGATGTATGATGTGATGAATTTGGCGAATGCGTGATCGATTACATTTTGTTTGAGGATACGTGGGTTATTAATTTAACATAAATAATGTCTGTTTTGTTTGTTAAGGGGTAGACAGATGTGTATATCGGTATGTATAAAGTTGGTCATGGTATATGTTTCTTGCAATAGCGAGACCAGGGAACCCATTCAGACTTTAGGCTGCTTGAGATGAGGTTATCTAATATGAACCCAAGAGGAACAAGTATCACCATTATGATTTCAGCCCAAAAGACTTCCATAGCAGGTTCGGTTTCTCAATTCAAAAACCTGGGGTTAGTTGACCTAACTGAAAACGAGCGCTTAACCAGCACGATAAGTTTTTTTATTATTTTTATTATTGCTATGCTCGCGCTTGACCACTATCTCACCTGATGGTAAGCGATGACGTGGTCAACCATACCTACCTACCTAGGCGTACCTAGAAGAAACCTATTCACTCTTGACTTAAAGACTCCCAGGTTGTAGCTATCAGGAAATACAGACTCCGGCAGGGAATGCCGCTCCTTAGCTGTACGCATAATGAAAGTATTCCCAAAACGTTTGGTGCGTATGGGTGGGATGTCCACCATGTACAGATGACGCATTGCCGTTCGTCTTGCAGTCGGATTATGGAAAGGGATAGAAGGAATTAGTTCATGCAATTCCAACGCACACTCCCCGAAATGTAACCGATAAAAAAACGATAGTAGCCAGTACTTGGTGCCGATGTTCATGAGGCACTGGAGCCTAGACTCGACTAGTATTTCATGGCCGATGAGCCTCTTGGCCCGTTTTTCGATCGACTCTAGTGCATCCAGCTGGTACTTGGCAGATCCGTCCCAGAGATGAGAGCAGTTCTCCATGCCGAACTTGCGCTTGATACAAGTTTAGCAACTGTTTTGGCGTGAAGTACCGTCTCACCTTTGCAAGAATCACCTGCTTTTTGGCAGCCAGTTGAGCTTTTGCCTCAATGAATAAGGTTGATGTCAATGAAACGCCAAGAAGCTCAAGATGGTCCGTTATCGGCACGGTCACACAACGGAAAGAAGGAGCCGGGTGGAATTGGCTCATGTTAGCGAAAAAAAACGTCTGGCTCTTAGCAGCATTAAACCTGACCAGATTGGCATCGTCCCACTCGGAGACTGCCTTCAAGGACAGAAACAAGCGCTCAACCATGGCCTCCCCTATGATCTGGTTGGCCACATACGCGTGAAATTGGCAGATCACAGGCTAACTGTTATGGAGTCGCTAGACATAGAGGGAGCTTTTGACAGCACTTGGTGGCCAGCTATCCGAACCAGACTGGCTGAGGAAAAATGTTTGTCATGTCATGTCATGTTTGTCATGAAATCAAAGTCCTCGGACTAACTATCGACAGCAACCTGACTTTTAACAAACATACAGCTAATGTGTGCCAAAAGGCACTGGATTTCTACAAACAGTTGTCGAGGGCTGCAAAAATCTAGATTTTTGCAGCCCTGAGACCCCTGGGTCCTTTGGCATCTACAGTGACTCAAGGTCATCACTGCAAACGGTCACAAACCACCGCTCTTCTCATCCCTTCGCAGTCGAAACCAGAAATTTGCGGATCTATAAATTTCAGAATAGTGATATATCTTTGTTCTGGATTAAGGCTCACGCGGGACTGGAGGGTAATGAAAGAGCAGACCAGCTGGCTAAAGATGCGGCTCTAAGGTTAAAGAAGAGGCCGGACTACGACCAGTGTCCGGTTTCATTCGACAAGCGGCAAATCTGCAAGGATTCGCTTGCCGAATGGAACCGGGGGTACAGAATGGGTGACACAGCTGGGACCACTAAACTCTTTTTTCCCGACGCTGTCGACGCTTTCAGCACTATTAGGAAGCTGAAACCAACGGGCTTAACAACGCCTATAGTCACGGGGCATGGTGGGTTCACTATCTGAGTAGATTTAAGTGCAAGGGAAGCCCATCATGCACATGTGAGCCCGACAAAGACGAGACCGTGACTCACCTCTTGAACGACTGCCCAGCCTATGGCCTGGAGAGGTATGAACGTGCACAGAAATTAGACATTGAAGTATCGACAGTAAACCTAAACAAACGAATCACAGATAACATATACAGTAAGGAATTCTTGGATTATTGCATAAGATAGCTGAAAAAACCATAAAAAGGAATAAATAATAGTACTCAAAATTGTATAATTGTATAAAGTCGTATATAATGGGCAGCATTAAATAATTGTTGTAAAATATATAGATATGATAAGGAAGAAAGAATACTGTTAAAAATTTAAAATTAAGGCATGTAAGTATAGCTACATCATAGAATATAATAAATATATAGAAAAACATAAATACATATAATACTTAACAATTAACGTGTTAGAAATAGTATATTGTAATAGAATATAAGAAAATTTGTAATACCTACATTGTAATAAAGATAAGTCTCCAAGGTCTCGGACTTTGTCCGGGGAACCTACTTAGCTCGCAGACTCCGCCTTGCGCGGAGAGGTAGGCGCCAATTAAAAATAAAAAACCATGGCCTCCCGGAGCTCCAGCTTTTTTTTTTGGCTATTAAATTACTTGACACCTTGGGAGGTGTCAAGTAAGACGTTGCCGTTGCCTTTAGGCGCCGTTAGACGACTTAAACGGAAGAAAATTTCGCTTATATAATAAAGGTTGGTTGAGGCGATGGCCTCCAAAACGCAAAGTCCTGTTGAAATCCAACCGAACTGATTATAGTCGGTACCGACTGCTGGCAGTTTGAAGCGAAAAAAAAAAACCTAGCTATTTTAAACAATATAATATACATCTACCTACCAGTATATTTTAGCACCGAAGGTTTATTAATTATTAATAAAATATTTATTTTATGAAAACTGAGTATTATCTTATAATGGATTAATTATGTCACTGGAATTTACATTCAATAACATGAAAATATTAAAAAGTTAATTAGCAACATCTTTCTCTATGTATCTTAATTTAAACAACACTATTTCATCATAAAAAATGGCCCTGTTACGTGGGAATTGTGAATTCAATTAAAACTTTTCTAAATATAAGAAACTATAAAGTTTAATCAAAGTTCTTCTAAGTTAAAGTTTTACAATCATACTATTCGCGGCTTTTCTGTCTCAGGATGAATACCTTGTAGAAGTTTCTTGTTTCGATTTTTGTTTTTTTTTTTGTCAATAAATTCACGAGTGAAAAACTAATAAAGTTTTTATTTTGTACGCATCACAATCATCAGAAGGGAAAAGAACAGTAACGTCTGGCGCATTTAGTCTGCCTTTGTACTTGTACTTGTAGTTTTGATAAATAGTTAACGGTAGAATCAATTTTCATTCCTTGTAAATTTTAATGTAACGTTCAAAAGTGCCGCTTGGTGTCCTAGTTGAAAAAAAATATCATTGTCTTTAGTTTGGTTTTAACGGAAACAGTTTTAGTAGGTATCTTTCATAAAAATAATTTTAATCAAAAACAAATGACTGTATATTTTTGTGGAGGGTGGTATAATAAGAAAAGAATAACCCACTCATCTATTAAAGACATTCCATCTATTTTTAGAGCAATTGGCAATTGACCCACAATGCCACAAAAGCGACACAGATGAAAAACCAATAACGAAATACATTCATTTAAAATTGGCACAACTAACGAACGAAAGTTCCTTTTTTTAACAAAACAAAAAGCACTAACTATTGCGGTGAGTCTCCAGTTAGACTGACAGACGAAAGGACATGTCGAAATTCGTTCATTGCTATCTCGCATAAAAACACTCACCCAACAAAAATATCAACCCACATACAGGCTGTGTCGAAATTAAATTTCGAAAGTCCTAAATTCTGCCAAATTATAGAAATTGAGTAGCAAATTGATTCAACGTTTCTGTAAAGTAATGTCTGCCCGGCGAGCATGGCCTACTGTGACATCGCTTAAGTCACACTTTTAATCACAGTTTGGGCGATAAACTCATTTTGTCTTAAATGCTAGCACGACGGCGTGAGATATTTTCTTGACTTGTGGCATAACTTCTTGACCTTAATTTTTTTCTTTTTCGGAAATTTTCCAATTTTATTGTAGTTTCGGTTTAACCTTGGCCATAAAAACCATTTATGTTCTGAGAAGCATAGCCCTACGACGCACTGTTGCCGAATTATGGGCCTCCGTATCTTATTTTATTTTGCATATTTCCGAAATGATATCTCGAAAACGGTATGTCCTAGGCCAAAAATAACCAAAATTTAGCCCCCCCCTTTGCTACCCCCATGTTAGCAGCATCCCAACATGAATTACAAGTTTTTTTTTTTTTATATTGCTTGGTTTTCGACTCGGTCATGACAAGTTATGATAAAATATGTCATGTCTTACAATTTGTCTTAAATGCTAGCACGGGACAACCATGTGACATAATTTACAGGCACGACTTGCTTTTCTTGTTTTTGACTTTATAGTGCGACATAATTTGAATAGACGACCAAATAAAATAATACGTAAAAAAGTATGCCGTTCATACAGCTAAACAACTTTTTAATTTAGTTGGGAATAAAAAAATATTTGACCCACGACCATAGACTTATGCACACTTTATTTTTCTTTGTTTGTTTGATATCATATTAAGTGTTTGTTAGAAAGATATATTTATTGGGAAAATTTTAATAATTACTAAAAAATATAATAGCTTGGACCAATACCGGTGGGCCCCTATTTTTTATATTTTAAATGTTTTTTGGGGATTTTATTTAAGAAACATTTAAAAATGTAGAAAGCAAGAAGAATATGTTGTAAAAGAAAATAATTATAAAAAATAATCATAATTAAAATAAGAACAACAATAAAAAAAAATACAATTATGAAAAAGTAATAATATAAAATTAATTAATAATCCTGTAACATTTCAATTAATTAATAAGCATTGATCACCAATTCACCATACACACAAAATGAATTTATTGCCATTTGGTGCCGTAATTAGAAGGCAAATATATTTTATCACCACCTCCGAACGAAAGTGATACATTTTTCTAAATCATCTGTCAAAATGTGACATTTGTGACAAAATGGGTGCGCCCGTATTAGCAAATAAGACCCGATGAGTCCCAAACAAACATCAGGAAATTTTCTCACGCCGCCGGTGCTATTATTTAGGACAAAATGGCGTTATCGCCCAAACTGCGATGAAATGTGTGACTCAAGCCATGTCACAGTAGGCCGTGCTCGCCGGGTAGCAACAAGAAAGGCATGTTGCGCCTTTAAAATATGTCACATGTTTGACCCGTGCTAGCATTTAAGACAAATTGTAAGATATGACATAATTTATCATGTCATGTCACAAATGTCTTGGGTACGCCCATGCTCGCTAGGCTGTGACCGGTTCGCCGTGTTTTGACGAATTTTTGATGTCGAACTCTCGATTATTTTGGAACCTTTCGATGGCTTTATTCGTTATTCGGGATCATTGAGCCAATGCTTTTGATTTATTGATACAAATTAAAGAGACTTGGAGAGCTCTTTTATCTTTGCTTAGCAATTGAATTACATCTAACGGGCGTGTTCATAGGAATTTTAAAGATTTTCACGATTTTATTTCGGTTGGAACGGAATAGATTTTAAGTGTTACTGAAACAGTGATGATTGTCGGAGTTCTAGGAAAGCTTTCATATTAACCAGCACCCGATAGGTAGTTTGTGCCGCGTTTGCGTTGAAAACGATTTTTGTTTGTACTGATGCATTAGAAAAGACTAAAGTGATGACAGAAACATAACTGATGTTTATTTAACGCTTACATTTGTAAATGAGCTTTTTTTTTGTAGTAGTAATGGCCTAGCTAAACTGTAACAACTATACCAAATTTTTCATAGCTGAAACGAAATTCTACAAAAAAATATGAAATAAGCAATTGTATTCAATAGAACTCCAAATAAGTTCCATTTTGATTTCCTAAAAATATTACCCAATTGACACAACTTTTTATTAGTAATTCTTCTTGTGAGCCTCAATAACATTTAAAATCCGCTTTATTTTACACGATTTTTCTCAGCCTCACCGCATTTCGTAGTTGTCGCGTATCAGTACGCGCATTAACTAGGAAACAAACATTGAGCACGCCCTCGGTTTATACCGCACTCTTTCAGGTCAAGTGTCACATGACCGATATTGCCGTCTTTGCTTTTAAGAAACCCACTACTTTGTTAATACTACGCTTAACCTTCGAATGTTATAAACTTACTAAAGTATTAGGATTAGTAAAGTAAACTATAGAGGGTTAAACTAAATTAGTTAGGAAAACTTCGCAAACTTAAATTACACATATGGAATATCGGTTATAAGATTGTTTGAAATGTCTAAATGTTACTTTACGGAAAACGGTTTTAAATTGTGTTGGCAACCATTATTAAATTTAAGTAAGTTGGTTTAAGTCAGACAATAAAAGTTAAACAGTTTAACAGTCTCGTTATTTATTACATAAGTTAAGTACTAAATATTGGCATTAAGTAAAGTAATATGAAATATTAAAAAAGTTATCCAATATATCCACTTTTAAATCATTCATATTCACAATTTCTCTAATTCAATGGTAAAATTTAAAACATCAAAATTTTTGGAAATATAAGTCTTATGTTAACGTTTAAGAGCTAGGATGGTTGTAAATTAGCTGTTAATAGGACTAATCCCTTGTATTGCCGTCAGAGGACGCTTCGCCAATATGTCTGAATTAGTATTCATTGAGTTTGATTGTAACATCATGCAAATACAAGCTATGTTTCTATTATGTACTATATTTTAGGTCCAAGGTCCAAAACTTAAATAGAGCAGCTGTTATAAATTTTGGGCTTAGTCAAAACAGGAATTCATTATTATTAATATTTTTGAGTGGTGTTTCGGACTATACTTTTTTTATTCATTTAATCATCATTTAGTTCTTGTCAAAACAATAGATAAAGCAAAATACTATGCAATAAGCTTTAAAGTTCCTAGCCCTTCACTTATCTATTTGATGAAATCCTTTTACTTTACAACGCCACAAAGGCCAAGGAAACTTTTGACTAACCCAATACACAAAGAACGGCAGGCATTAACACCTAGCAACACTACTTTCTCCCTTGAAACTTCCTCCGGCTTTTTCCGGAGCGCTCGCCTACAATTTCTCAGAGGCTTTAATACCTAAGGATCAATGGCTATGTAATATCTAGACTGTCGCAATATTTGTTCATAATAAGACGCCGTGACAAAGGATCAACATTATCTTCGGGAGATAGAATAAGAGGATTAGCGCTTCGTCTTTATAAGATACTTCGATTACTATCGCAGTAATGACTTGGCGGGAATAGACACAAGTTTTGTTAAAGGATCTTAGAGCTTTAAGGTTTATAATCCGTAAAGAAAAAGAGGTATTTCTTGAGCCTGAATAATAATTTGGTGAATAAACTAAAATTTTGGATGTGCAGCGTAGAGACAGAAAACATTCTGTATGAACCTACAATTTGCGCAGGCTGTAACAAAAGTGTGAAATTGGATAATAATATTTAGTAGATTTTAGCTTTTGGTGGACAAGCGGATTTTCGTGAGTATGTCCGGGCTAATACTTTCATATTACAGTATCAGTATACCGACAGTAAAGATCAAAAGAGTTTTTTGTTGTATTTTTCCACGCCACAGAGCAATGCTTGTGAAAGGCATTTAAATTTAAAGGCATTAAAGGTATTATATTATAATAGTGAAAGTACCTATTCCCACTGATAAAATATCACTAGACTAATATTTCTAATGTCATAAAAGTAGTTAGGGCTACCAATCAGGTCTGCGGTATAATAGTTGTTGGACTTACATTTCTTTCACTTAAAAATATAACGAATTAAAATAGAAAATAATTTCAAGCTAAAAATAGCACCCTTGCAAATTTTACATTCAAAATGACTCAGTATTTATGGACACAGAAGTTATTACTCAGTCTTCCCTCTCATTACTGCAAAAAAATTCACTGCTGTGGGCTTCGTTTTTGGAAGACAGGAAAATGTTTTGTAAATTGAATATTTTCTCTACGACGATGGGACGTGATGGTAACAATTGGACCTCCAGCTGGCCCAGCGCAGTACAGAGTTTTAAGCAAATTCTACATTCGAAATAAATACTTTGAAAATTGTTTTTTTTTTTTTTTTATAATTTTAAGATTTGTGCAGAGATCTGGAAAGAAAACTGGCAGATATCCCATTTTAATTACATTCAGAAGTTATCACAATCCTCGAATTGAGTAGTAACATAAGTACGTCAATTTTTTTTCAGATACGTAATTAGGAAGGACTGATCAACTTTGTGGAAAAACCAACCTAATTATTTGATCGTTCTGTCAATTAACATCAGATATTTATTGCTTCGATATTATTCACCGTAAACGGTTGAATTTAAAGTTGAACTTTAGTTGTGTGCTACTTAATTAATTATTTGTTTTTTGGTGTAATGAAGTTCTAGGGTGGTAGGTGTAGGTAATTTGTGGGATAGTTTTAATGGATTTAATTGAACATGAGTGTCGCTTCCTGTTTTTATATGTCATAAATCTTTATTATAGGTTATCTTTATTATTTATTATAAGGTTTTAATAATATTGGTTTGTCAATTTGTAAATAATAATTTTCTCTATGATGAAATACTCGTAAAATACTAAAATATACTTTTATTAACTCTTGCTGCATCTGACAGGGAATTCCCGTATTTTTAAGGAACATTCACAATCTCAATTTGTCGAAGACAACTCCAATTTCCCTTCTTTTTGACAAGTTTTTGACATTGATTGTAGCCAATATGACATTGTGACTTGAATTTGAGCGTTTTTTAAGAATCAGAATTCTCCAATCTAAAATAATATGAGCTTTACACACAGGTATAATATAGTTAGGGTCATAGATCCTTAACAATAATTATAGTAATCGCAAAAACATATAATGCTAATAAAAAATATACTTGGAAAATATCTCCTAACCAGACAATTGTAATTCTTCATTCCAAAAAGTAGTGGTTAAATCTCAAACATCACCCGACACAGAGAATGTTGGCAAACCCCCAGAATACGACCAACAATGTTAGATTTTATTCCCGCCCTATTACAGATAACAATCGATCGCTAATATTAACTGTAGCAACCCTACGAGATGCTCTTGATTCAGGGTTTGGGACTCGGCCTTATTTACAAGCTGGTTGTGTTTTGTAACACAATGTGGGTTTGCATATCAATGAAATATGGATTGGAGGCAGATACAATAGAATTATTGTGCTGACTAGACTTATGTTCCAGTACATATTTACACAAAAGGTGATATTAGGTAAAACGCCTACTGCTACGTGTGCTGGTTTGCGGTAAGCGAAACTCATGGGGAGTTTTGCTTACCTCAAACCAGCACCCTTAGAGCGTAACACACAAAATCACAGTTTCAATCAAAATTTCTTCTTGTTATGTTTAATTGTTTTTGCGACTGCGTGAATATGTGTATTAAGCAAATAACTCGATTAGCTGTTTTATGGTACACATCTGGTTAAGCAGCCTAGAAATGTAGGTAGTCTCTGGTTTTGAGCATATCAACTGCCAACCTCAAACCTTATCAGGTTAACTGACTCGGGATTTTTTTCGGTCTATTTCAATTCCGCCGAATATCATGAAGTATAAAAAATAGACAGATTGGTGCTAGAAACTAAAAAGCAAGATAGGGAAGTAAACAGTCAAAAACTGACTTTAAAATGTACCGACTTTAAAGAAAACCGATCCGTCTAAAAGTCGTTAATAGGATTAGGGACCGGTAGCCTACTTTCAAAAACCACTGCACCATGATACTTACCTGTCCCAAGGTACCCCCATAAATCCAGAACGGAATAAATAAACATTTCCCCTTTTAATTTGATGGGATTACTGAAATACTATTAAATCAGTAAAAGTCCGGTAAAATAAAACAAACTACAATCGTCGTCGTTGATAGAATGTCCCTTTGTTTAAGCCTTAAGGTGCACCTACAATTTTCTCCAAAATTTTTGGATTTTATCAAATAAGATAGATAATTTTCTGTATTTTAGAGAAAAAGGTAAAGTATAAAATGTTATTTTTAACCAATTTAGAAAATAAATAATGTTTAGTGAATACTTAAATACAATAAAATCTTGCGAACGGCCCCAATCTTAATAATACATAATCTGAAAAAGTACCTAAACCGTAAATAAAATCGTCTTAAAACCTTAGCTTTGATCCTCAGATACTTTATGAAAATCTTACCAAAAAGGTATTACGATAAATATTTTTTTTACAGGCAAGTCAATTTCGAATAGGTTTTGGGCAGTTGGTAAGTTAAACCCCACATTATGTAAAATGATTGGGAGTGTTAGTTCGTGGATGAAGAGATGAGTGGACTGTATCAAAAGGCGGTTGGTTTTAAAGCCGTTATATTTAAATACAAATATAAACTGTCCCGGACAAACAATATCCGTTTTAATTGAGAGGTGTCGACTGGTGCGGTGGAGTCCGTGGTAGCGAGTGTCTCGCCGAGCCGCGCCGCGTCGCCGCCGCCGCCGCGCAATCACACACCGATGCCGTGTGTCTCACACAGATGTGTGTGCAGCGTAGACGGCGCGCTCCGGCCGCCCGAAGTGTTGAGATGAATTCCCAACAGGGAATGTGAGGTTTCTTACATCTATCCACTGTCGTTTTAGCTGCTAATTATTAAAATAAATGCACTAACAATACACCTTACCCACAAAATATTTTGATGTCACAATAACTCATTGCACCTTTTTGAGGGATAACCTTTAAGAATGCGCGCACAATGACTTAGAAAACAAATAAACTATCTACTTACATGCTTCCTCAATGAGATTCTCCTGCTGACTCTCGACGCAGTACTGCAGCAGTATGGTGAACAGCACGCCGCAGATCACGTGCGAGCTCGAGAACGGCATCGCGGACGACACTAGCTGTTTCTATCGATATGACACACTTTTCGGTGGCACATCACTAGCACTTTTATCCAATGGTGACTGCACTTTTATTCACATGTAACTTCACATGAATTCACTGGTGATAGGTGACTTAGTCACTCTTGAAGATCCTGGTTTTGGGTTCTGGAACAATAAAAACAAAATTATTAACTCTTTTGACTAGAATTTTCGTACGATATTTAGGCCGGATTGCTATATTCTTCATTAATATAAAATGTTAGTACAAACAAATATCATAATGTAGGTAGGGCTATTACGATTAAGCTTTCTGGATTAAATTATTTTCGAATTTAATAATAAATGTGGCAAATAATAGTTAAATCAGTTTTAGAACATGTGATGTTTAGATGTCGTGGTGGCCCAGTGGCTAAGACCTCGCCTCTCGTGCTTAAGGTCGTGAGTTCGAATCCAGGCAAGTACTAATGTGACTATTTCAAATCATATGTACTTTCCAAGTTTATCTTGGACATCGCTGACAACGGTGAAGGAAAAACATCGTTAGGAAACATAGACTTATAGTGAGTTTATTATAAGATTGTACACCTTTGGTGTAATTGCTGCAAGGCGTTTCAGTGCGAGGATGAACTAATAAATAAATAAATGTAAACCGACTGAAGTATATCAATCAATCCAATGCATTTTCTAAACCGATTATACAACAAACATTGATTATTCTATTTTAAAACCCGTACCTAAAATCCAAAAACAAACAACGTCAAAACCCCTCTCCAGGATCCATATCTAGCCATCCACCGAAATAAAAATCTTGATAAATTGTCCCTAAGACTACAGCCTTGCCGAAATGAGACCTCAATGATCGATATCGAATCGTTGGATCTGTTTACGTTTCAATTCTTTTATTTTTCGGTGAAGCTAGTATGGGTGAAGTGTTTCTTTCGGCCATTTTTCGTTTACTTTTCCGTAGTGAATTTTGCAGAAGAGTCTTAACGAGTAATAATGGCAAAGCGATGGAATTTGAGACTTTAACACTATTCATTGTGTTGTTGACGTTGTCACGCTGATATTTTTCATATAAAAGCTATGGTTTTTCTTCCAAATCCTATGTTTTTAGTAATTGGTAATTAGGTTGCAGTTCCATTGCCATGTTTGTGACTGAGCAATATGTGTAACAAGGAGAGCTTTTCGTTTGACTCTTCAGAAATTCAAGAAAGCTAAACCATTCAACTCGATCCGCGGCTACTCTAATTTAACAGCAAAAATCGTCGTTCCACCTTGCCTAAGGGCTACCTACCAAATATTTGCCGATTTGCAGACTTCACTCATGTGCACCCTGACGGTGATCGGTTCTACGGTCAATTTGGCCAACCTATGTACAGCTACTGAAGCCTACAAAAATACCCTCCCCAATAGTGGGTGTTCTTTCCCACATCCAATAGCCCCCCGTACAATTACACGATTTCACAAGAAAACGTCCAATTGATGCTTTAATAAAATCAATCGGGTACCCGTTAATGACAACACATTTGATGCTTATTGTCTGATTAAACATTTGCGCGGGCTTGACAGCAGGCTGATTTGTTGTGTCGGGTGATGGTAAATAATTGTGTTTAATTAATTAAGGTTATTTTGTTGGTAGAATGTTAAAAGGGTAATTCTAATGGGGCGTTTATGTTATTGTGAAAGGTATTGTGATTTGGAAAGGGAAGGGTAACATATTGATGGATATTTAGGGTTCCCATGAATGTGTGTTTCTGCGGATATTATAATGTGCCTTTCATCCTTAACATTGTAACGATTATTTTTGTATCAAAGCGACATCTTGTGTTAAAGATGAGAACCAGCTTGGCATGGGAGTTGATCATTGCGTGATACGGGATGGCGTTGCTATCTGCAGTTATATAAAATGATATAATAAAATAACAATTTGTGTGTATCAATTTAATTCAACAAACACACAATTCAACACTAAAATAATAAATGATTAACTTCTTGAAAATATCTACATAAAGAAAAACCAGACATGTCAAGTCTATTGGTTAAACTTCAATGTCTATGACTGACAAGAATGACAATTCTTTTTCATTGGAAGTATTGGGACAGTGCAGTTGATAAAACTTTTATCCCAATAAGAGCTCACAAAAGTGAATAGAATGACACGTAGGCGGCAGGGAACAAGCCCCAAATATAAATATATAATGTGTCAGCATTCGCTGTAAGTATAATGTTGAATTTAACTAAATTTCCATACTTGTGAAAACATGTGCGTGTGTGATACTCATCATGCATTTTCTTCTCCCTGGCAGGGCACTCTAGGATTAATTTGATTATTACCTAAATAAATAAGAAAATGGTCAACTATAACTATATATAACTACATCTACACATATGACTACAATTCCTGAAGAAACAGCATTTGAGCTCCAGCATTTGGTTCTGAATACAAATGGCATTTTAGCTCTGCACGAGGCTTGATTATAGCTTCCCAGGCGAATGATACTGCTTGAGATATCATACCTCCGGTATTGGAAATAATGGGTAAATTTTATCCCAAATAAAAGTAAGTTTCATTGTACTTGTTTAACCTCAAGAAATTGTGATGACGGATTGTATGTTCAAGAATTAAATTAGTTGACCAATTTGTGTGACTTTTACTTCAGTCAACTTCATGCGAAACCATACCCTACATAGTCTCATGCTGATCACCTACCCTTGAGCTAGTTGGTGAGTAAGGCAAGTAAAATACTTTCTTACAACATAAATGAAATAGTTATATAAAGCTATAATAGTTTAGTGTCATTTTTATTGGATCCAATTAATTGATAATTATGTTAATTCATCATAAAATCATTAGGACGACATTAAGATAAAACAAGAAAAGGTAAAATTTAAAAGATAAATTATTAACCGAGTGAAAAATATACTGAATGGTTGTTTATTATACTAAAGTCATCAAAATCTAAGAAGTCCGTTGACATTTTTCATTTTACATGCCCCTATAACTTTCTACGTAAGAAATTGAAAATCCTAATTAATTACTATGTTACCCATACACTATAACAACGGGTATCATTCGCAAGCATCAAATTTCATTCTTATAAAGTACTTTTATAGCTGTCAAAACGTGCCTTTAATTTTTTGAAACTTTAAGTAAGTAACTATTTATCCGGTTTGGGTAATATGTTTGAGGAGGTTTTAGTGAGCTGCGGTAATAATATTTGATACAATCTTGAATTGAACCCCAAAAGTTCTATTTTAGCATATTATTCTTTTGAAAATAGCAGAATAAAAGACGATGCGACATCGCTGTGCAGCGCGGGAATTCGGGTGTATTCGTGTTTTTAATAAATTAGTTCAAGAGCGAGCGAAGCGAGCTCGGGTTCATCATAATTACGTGTTCAATAGATTTTCGATCGAAGCGTGTCTACAACTAGATAAATTATGTAGCATAAAATAAAAATGTGCTGGGGGTATTTTAAATTAGATAGTATTTTTACGAGTGAAAATAACGTCAAATTAAAGGTGTAAAAAATTCGGAGAATACAAATGTTTAAAACAGCGACTTGTAAATAAAATTCTATGATAATCTATATAATGATATGATATTCTATAAAATGAAGATTCTATTAAGAAGATTAAAAGGTTTTGTATTTTAAAGTAGGTATTTCTAGAGGAAACTAAAATAAATTTTATTTTAGTAGGTTTTTTTAGGAGAAACTAAAACTAATTGTTTTTGGTGAGAATTGTTTAGCCATTTTAATTTTAAGCCCAAACTGTTAATTTTACAATTCAACTTTTTGGAAAGTCTGGTCTTTCTGCAAAAATAAATGTTTTCAGTTCTTTATGTAGCTGATCGGTTTATATTTTGGTTACCTACCTAAATGTATTTTTAGGAAAGGTAAACATAATTTCAAATTTGCTTCTATATCAGAATAGCCCATGCCTTGTTTAAAATCCGTTCGTCAGCAATATGGCAAGGGCTGACTTTTCACGCCTACGCCTACGGTTGGCATATTAATCTTAGAACAATTTCATTGAAAAATGTTCGTCGCATCGGTGACACATTGTCAAGTCACGTCGGTCTATCGGAGCCAAAGGTCTCTGTATCTGGTATCCTATGACAAAGCTTCTAGTATAACGTATTCCAAGCGGTATTTCTAGATCCCCGTGCATCTTGTGGAATTATGTCCGGAACTTTGTTCATTCTTGTGCTGAATGGGATTCATTTTTTTGTGGGTAAAATTCACTAGAGCAAGACCGTTATGATTATATTATATGCGAATGAGCTGATTTAGGAGTCGCGTTTACATTTTAAGTTATAAAAGTGGCGCTTTTTTAAGTTATTTTTTTAGGAAATTTCGGTGTTTTGCCAGTTTATGAGGTCATTGAGTTGTTATCTACGTGAGCGGGGTTTAAAGGCACCCGTGTTATGTTTGAAGTTTGGCATTTTTTTTTGTTACATGAAGTAAATATAACGCGAGTATTCCCTGAAGATGTACCTATGCATTGGTTTAGGTACAAGTACATCCTTATTTCGCCAGTTTTGTTACATAAAGTCGCATGCAGTAGAGGGCAAAATTATTGGCAAGCTTGAATTCAAACTCAATAACACTGTCCAAGTTGGAAGTCAAACCCAAGACCCTTACTCAGTAGTTACTCTTACAACCAGCAGAGGAGTGAGATAGTCCAATTGTCTAGGTCTATTTAGACTTCTATCAATAGATTTATTGATAGAAGTCTAAATAGATATGAAGTGCCAGCACGAGTATATTTTTTGCAAAATTTAGGCTGTATTCGCTTCACGTACCTACAAGAAAAGTTAAAGGAACCATTCGTGCCTTCTTTTTTAAACAGAAAGACACGCGCAACACGGTACGAACTTTGATCCTTCACTCATTTTTTTCGAAAATGTTATTGACTAATAAGACAGGTTGCCATCTTTTTAACATTTTATTTGCAAACTCATATTGTCATGCTGTAACATTTTTAATTTAGTGAAGATGAAGTAAAGCCTTGTAAATCGGAAATAATAATCTTCTTCTATGTATGTACTTGATTTTTCTTCGGATAAAGTGTTGTTGGGTTTTTCCATATGGAATTTCTTAATAGGTGGGAGGAGACTGGATGACAATGGTCTTGCCTCACATTACAAGGAACTTAACCACAACTACCGAAATGTGAAATAATTATATGCTGCTGAAATAATTATACTGCCTTACTCTTCGGGAAATGTAGGCGTGATATTGTATTAGGTAAATTACATCATCCAACTAAGTTTCGAAGCCTCTTTTCTTTCAGTTATAGACCTCAAATAAACCTTCGCATTAGGCGTTTCAAATTTGTGGAATTCTCCAGCCAAAGTTACAGCACCAAGCCTCAACTGGATACTAGGCTAGGTCAGTGACTTACAAACTAACCAACCAGAACATAAATTAATTTATTGCCTGACCCTAACCCAAAAGTAGCAATTGAACCCAATAATTCCTAATGCTAACAAACACAAGCCTGGATAAAGTAAATATCCTGTCTTTTGAATTATTACCAGTTACTTTCAAACAAATTACAAGGGAAAGTTATTTTAATTTCTGTTTCACTCGCCGCGACTCCCGACAGCGGCCATTCTGAATTGTGCGCTGGCTGAGGCCTGGAATATGGCGGTTTCAGGCCTCTAAATGGATCGGGATATTTTATGGAATTTGCTTGGTGGAATATTTATTGGTAAATTAAATGCGTAGCTTGATGATGTGTGAGCTGTATTTGCATAATGGAATATATATTATGTTTTAGTAGTATCATCATCATCTTCCTGCCCTTATCCCATATTACTTGGGGTCGGTGCAACACGTTCTTCTTCTTCCATACCGTTCTGTCCCCAGTTACGATATTACTGACTCCCTTTTCCTTCATATCACTCCTCACACATTCCATCCATCTTTTCTTTGGCCTTCCTCTTCCTCTCCATCCATCCACATTTATATTCAAAACTCTTTTAGTAACATGCGTTTCACCCCTCCTCATCACATGACCATACCAGGACAAACGGTTTCCCTTCAACTTTTCTGCCACTGGCGCCATTTTCAAACTGCCTCTAATATACTCATTTCTCACTTTATCCAATCTCGTCACGCCGCACATACATCTCAACATTCTCATCTCTGCTACATGCAATATCCTTTCATCCATCTTTTTCACAGCCCAACATTCAGATCCATACAGTATGACAGGTCTAATCACGGACTTGTAGATTTTACCCTCAAACTTGAAGGGCATCCGTGGGTCGCAAGTTGTTCCAGTGACCTGTCGCCATTTCATCCATCCTGATTTGATCCGGTGCGTTACATCTCGGTCTATCTTGGACAAGCGACCATAGGTAACGAAAGTCGGAGCAGATCGGTATGGGCGTTCCAGCGAGAGCTATGGGCACGGTAAAAACATTAAATACCTTTTTATTTTTTGTTACAAGCTCGGGCATTCGTCGGCACAGAAAAGATTGATTTTAATTGTTTAGCGGCCTATTGATAAGGTCTCAATATAGAAATGAATAAAACAACAGCACGTAATATTAACAGAACTTATTTCGCAATATCTGCTTTTAATCGTGTAACACATAAGATCATGGTCTGCAATATTGCAGTTGGATGTTTATTCAAGCTTCATAATATCATAAGAAATGTACATATTGAAAACATACAAATCATACAACCATAGTATGTGCTGAAATGTTAGAGCCAGAAACGAGGTAAGATCAAGGAGTTCAATTACAGAAATCTAGTGATATGTTGTGTTGTGTTGAAGAAGTAATCTTTTGTCTGTAAAGCTGCGGCTTGTATTAGCGCTGTTTGTCTAGGCTTCAAAATGGAGCAAAATAGACTATTTTTGAAGCTGGTCAAAATAACTGTTGTTTGCCTAATTGTTTTGACTATTGAGGCAATAGGATAGATTTGTTTTTGTAAGCTAGGCCTCAAAATATACCCGGCGCGGCGGCGGTATGTTGAATATTTTTGATTAGTTATTTATTTCAAACAGTTTTTGGCATCATTTGGTGAGAGTGAGGTTAAACGCAAGCCTATCTTATTTGAAACTCTAGCAATTGATAAACCTTTAGAAATAGTAGTTCTGTATCCAAATTACGATTAAATAGGCCCTTAATACCTAGAAACTTAAGTATCTCACTTAATAACCAATTCAACTTCAAGACAACTTACTCCAACATTAAATTAAGTTATATTATCATAAATAACAACATCTTATTTACGGCACCGTCAACACCACAATACTCCTTAGCAAACTTCCCAACAAATTATACCACCCACATTACAAAGGAGTTATTAAACCGATTTATAGATCGACATATAAAAGTCACAAATGTAGATACTATTAAATCAATTTAGTGGTTACGTAATAAAATGTAATGTCTGTGAACTAAATGAGAACTTAAAAGTTCTGTCAAATGTATGTGTCATTGAAATATGCATTGAAAGACTTTTGGGAGAGGCCTACTCGACTATAAAGCATTGGCCCACTTTTGACGATAGTAGATAGAGATATCTACGTCCGTTATACTGAGACCATGAGTAGTCTGCCTCGCTACCAAACTTTTTGAATCCCTAATCTTTTACCACGGTATTATTTATTCCTCTCTATCTAGCAGTGGTCAAGAAAAAAGAAGATCACAAGTTCAGTAGATCAAATTGTCAAGTTTTTTAATACTCTGCTAGAGTCAGTAAAGTCATAATCGCCGCACTCTGCAGACAGATTGTAGATATCGCTGTCAGCGATAAGACCGCCTTTGTACCCGTATAATTAAGTTTTTCTTATAAAATAGATGTGTAACTTTTATGGTGTACAATAAAGTATATTCTATTCTATTCTATTCTATCTCTTTTACCAGCTTCTAACATGAGACTAGTCAAAACGTAAGTAGTTACTGGTAACTCGATTGGATACAGGGTATAGGCATAGGCTTAAAAACTTAAGACGAGAAATAGAAGGGGTTTATACATTTTGTTTCAATCTTAAAAGGCGGTTGATTTATTTATTTACATTATTGAAGGATATTTATAAAGATGATACTATTCACGAGTGCTTTTCCCCAAACAATAATATCACCACAAACCACTCATAAATACGCTACTTACACCGTTTAGTAAATTAACAATATCGGCAAATGTTCTCATAATTTACTGTAAGCCTGCATTGGTTGATTGTTACTAACACTAAGTAATAAGTTTTTGTATGTTACTAACACTAATTAAGTTTTTCTATGTTTATGATGATGTTAGGATTTTTACGTCCGAAATAAAGAGATTCTATTTTATTGTTGATTTAGCTACAGTAATTATCATTTCGGTGAAAATCCGCTACAATTTATATGTTGACGTCTAATACCGTGAGCATCGTGTGTCATCGTTTATTGGTAAAATTTGTGTTGTTAGGACCAGTAAATTAAGAGTTTTTAGTGGCCCATTGGTATTGGCCGCGACTTACAAGTTGTAGGCGCTTTATTTTGTGTAAATTATTTCATCACCACTGCTCTCAAAACAGTGAAGGCAAACATAGTGAGGAAACCTTCCTAAAACCAAAAATAAATAGACATGTGACATCCACCAACCCGCGCTGGGCCTGCATGATGGAAGACGGCCTCTCCCCTCTCACAGAGGGGAGGCCTATGGCCCTGTGACAACATTAAAAGGCTGATGATGATGTACTTTATGAAAATATGCAATCAAATGGATTTATTAGAAATCGCAACTTTCATCGAAAGACAGACAACGTCAACAAATCAAAAGAGATCTTGGGAAGTCTGGTGACCTGTAATACAGGTCTTTATTGAAACTAGGCACCATGTCTCTCACAAAGTTAAAACCTCGTCTAAACTGCAAGGCACAGCATGTAAGGAACTTTGTGAAGAGACGTTTATTTTTATAAACGTTTTATATTATATTAACTGTTGTCAAAACATATCTACATTGTCAATGTCAACACGCTTACCTTCTATTACGTTGGACTTAACATAAATAACGAAAGGAAGGTGTTTTCTGCTCAACCCATCTACGCACCTTAAAAAAATAACTCACCATCCAGCATCAATCGTTTACTTTAACGGTGGTGCATATTTTTTCATATTTCGTCTTTGTAGCTTTGGTTGTAAGGAACGGAATACTTCAAAGAGACTAGTTGCGAAGTAATAGCTCAATTATGGGGCACAAGTCAAGGAGGTGTGGTGGTAGTGCTTCCTATTTTACGACTTTCACTTTTTGATATTAAACAAAGCACCTACTATTAAAGCCTGCTTACAAGCCATAGTGCAATAACTTCAATGATATGTTGTTGCTAATTCCACCAGTGCCCTAAATCTACACAAATGCTTCCTCAAATCAACACAGACTATTTAAGATATACGAGGCACTGTATTTGATTACCCTAATCGCCATTTGAACAACATTATGAAGGCATACGCTCCTATTCATGGCCTAGAACTACCCCGTAAACTTGAGTATGAATTTGAATCTACTTAAGTACCTATCCATTAGAACTTCAACGCAAACGGAGTGGTCGTTTAGAAGTTCATGTCTCCACCATTTGTAGATTAAAATGCCCCACGTATAGAAATTTTGTCGTTAGTAGTAAGGGTCATAGATGTCAAAAACAAAGTTCCTAATGGGGTTAGTTGGTCTCCATTTTTGGTATGTAAGGTATTTGCATTTTTGGTTTGATTTGTCAACTAAGGGTGAAAACTGAAAACATAACGCAAATACATTCTATTATCAGATATGTGCACTGTTAAAATAAACGCCAAAAATAAAGCAAACAAAGCAAGCAATACTCTAACATGACGTGACACAGTTTTGTCGTCCCATAAAAAAAAAACTTAAAAAAAACATCTTGATTTCAGACCCAATATTGCAGATAAATTACAACGATTTTAAACAATACTAAGCATTTACAGCTTATACAAGAACCGACACTAAAAGACTTATCACCAACAACAACAGCGACAAAGTTGCTGCACAAAAGTGTACTCGTTTAAACGTAGCCTTAACTAGACCACAACTTAAACTAGTTTCAAACTGGTCTCATAAATAAATCTCTAATAGAGATGTATATTTTATTATGAAGACATTTCTATTTATTGTACGTAGGCGGAAATTGTTATACCTGCAGCAGAGGGAATAAAATTGGCTTATCTTTCCAATAAAGAGGTGTATGTGTGTTGGAATCTTGGGAATAGATGCACTGAAAGCTATTGAGTTGATATTTTAGCTATGTAAGATAATCCTTGGAGTAAGTTCGGATCGTGTTACAATTTTTTTTATATTCTTCATTAACGATTAAGGAAAGTGAGGCCGTGGGCTCTCGACAACGTGACATTTTATCGGCGGTAACGATTGTCAAAAGCTCGAAATATTTATGAGATTGAACACGTAATATAATATTTCGGTGGAGCTCAAATCCGTATCAAATCCATACTTTGGATTTTTGACAATCGTTATCGCTGATGGAATGTCACTTTGTGGAGCCCCCAATTTATTGGCAAGAAAAAAAAAACGATTTCATTCCTTTTCACAGAGGGAAGGCCTGTGTTCCAGCAGTAAGCAGTTTATAGACTGATAAATAATGAAGGTCAACAGTTCAAACACATAAAATCAATTGATTAATTAATCAATCCACAGCTCTATCGCCCGTTCAATTAAATTGTTCTCCATCAACACTGAAATATTGGGTTTCAAAACTAACTGCTTACCGTCTAACAAATAAACCCGGAATAAAGTTATACCAGGTATAACTAAGGTATACCCATACATTTTCATAGGTTTATACCTGGTATAACTTTATTCTGCGTTTATTTGTAAGAGGGTTAAAGTTTAGAGCTTACAATGTCCAATCCTGATTATACTGTTATCGTGTTTCTGCTCGATAAACTTTGAGGCTGGACTATAGGAATATTTGATGACATTTATTGTAAACTGAATGCGATAATTTATTTTAATACTGTATACCATAACATCACGCCTGTATTCGCCGAGTAAGGCAGGGGTTGACCTACAGCATGCCACACATTACGCTCGTAATATTTTATCCCCATTTAACAGAGGGCAAGCCTATTGCCGACCGGGCCACAAATACGGGTTACTACTGAGAAATTCGCAACTGACCCAGGAATCGAACCCAGGAACTCACCCTCAGCAGTAGCGAAGACTTTCGGGCTTCTGACTATTCGTTATTTCTGTCGAAGATCTACAACTTTGAAAAGTATGAGCAGTTGGTCTCTCGATTTAGTAAATAGTCACTCATTAACGGTCTTACCTTTGCAAGTATGATTTAACCTTGAAAAGGGACCCCTGCGGTTGTTATTATTTAGCTACGACCTGCTCACCCCTCAATAATACCACAGTGTCATCTGCAATATATCTAAGATACGATCCCCTTCCACACATTATGTGTCATTAGAAGTATAATTCTGCTTACTCCCTGAACATCAAGTCGAAATTCAGGCCATTACGCGTAGATTGGAACGTGATATGGTTATAATCATGAAGTTGTCGTTGTTTTGAAGACTTGTCAGAAGAGAGGATAAAATTCTTGTTACTAACAGCTTCCACGTGTAGCGTTGTCCTTAAATGAGTACATTTAGAACCATCGTCCCTACCACCTTGATAAAGATTGATTATGTAGTACACGCAATTATGACGTTTCGACATATTATAGGGATATAAATGTGGGCTTATTTTCTTTTAAATTATAAGGATTAAAAGTTTACCGTGAAATGAAACATTAAAATTCAGTAGTAGAACGGAACGTAAGATGGATGAATGAGAGGTGGGAGTGAGAGAGCGAGGAAGAGAATGAATGGCGGACGATTGAAAGCTAATGAAGACGTTAAGAAGTAAAAACTGTAATAAAGTTTTTAACGAGCCAAAAATAAACGAAGAAAACCTAAAACAAAGTGTTTCTCTCACCAAGCCCATCTCCTACAATTGAGGGCTGGTCCGGGATTGACTGGAAACATTACTGCAGCGGATCGCTGGCGTGTGCCACGCACGCGGTACGAAAAAGAAGAAAAACGAACGAGAAAGTAGCTGGGTAATAAGCGGCGAGGTGGCTGCTACTATTCACTACAAACGAAGATCTCCACAAGAAGATGCCTGTGGATAAAGAAATAAGGGGTGTCGATACCGGAATACCTACCGGCATCGGTACGGCCGCGTCGGCCATGATGTCGCTGGATGCTACGTACGGCATAATTAAGTTCAGTGGCGAGGATAAAACCTATTCTTCATCAAAATGGGCTGCCGACATCGACGATAATGCTGAGATATTTGGGTGGACCGCCCAGCAGAAGCTTATTATCGCTCGACGATCGCTCGTGGTTACTGCGGAATTGTGGCTTAAATCCGAAAAGACGTATAAGACATACGATGAGTTAAAGACGGCGGTTCTCAAGGAATTTCCAGACGCTTTAAATTCCAAAGAAATGCATGAATTTATGGCAAGCCGAAAAAAAAAGGAAAGACGAAACTGTGTATCAGTACATGCTTATTATGAAGGAGTTAGGTAAAAGGGCCAAATTTCCCGATTACATCGCTATACAATACATCGTAGACGGCATATGTGATTACGAAAGCAATAAAGCGATATTATACGGAATCACATCGTACAGCGTGCTGAAAGAAAAATTCTCAATTTATGAGACAATGAAATCAAAGATGAAAAGAAGCAACGAAAGCAAAAATAGTGCGGCCAGTGCGAGTAAACAAAGCGGTGACAGTAAGCAGAAAACATCAGGCGAAAAGCGGTCATCACCGTCCGGTCGTGTGTGTTTTAAGTGTTGTGAAAAGGATCATCTGGCCAGTCAGTGTCCGAATGGTGTAAAATGTTTTCGGTGCAATAAGTTCGGTCACCTAAGCAAAGATTGCAGCGGCCATGTTGCTCCTAGTGAAGCATCAAAATCATACACAAAGAAAGCGAGCGGAACTGGAAATTCAATGTGTGTGACCGATAATGTTGGTAGTAGTGACAGCACCGAACGATTGAACGAGTTGAACGACGACGGACCGAATGGATCGACCAGAGACATTTGTGATGTTGGTATTACTGTTGGCAGTTGTCAAAGAAGCCGAAGTTGTCAAAATCAGTATGACGTTTTGAACGTAAACAACAACAAAATGAACAGGTCTGTGAAAAGTGTTAAAATGTGTGGTGTTACGGTTGATACGTTAATAGATACGGGCTGTGACTATAATTTAGTAACGTCTGAGTTATTTTTCGGGTTAAGTGACGTCGCATACGTCAAAGATCAAGTTATACTAACAGGACTAGGATCAGCGAAGGTGTGTACTTTGGGTAAGTTCAAAACATTATTAGAAGTTGACAATAAAAGTTTTGAAACCTGTTTTTATGTTGTTCCATCAGGTGTTATTCCCTATCAGGTCATATTAGGTCAATCTTTCTTAGTAAATGCGACAATCTTATTAGACAAAGGTGCAGTCAAGCTTATGTCACAAGATGATTACAGTCTGTGTTTGTTAAGTATAACTAGCGAATCTGAGGAGCAAATTTCTCAGATCCCTGCGGTTCAAGAGCTCATTGACTACTATAAGCCATCAAAGGTCAAGGAGGCACCTATCAAATTAAAGATAATTATGAAAGATGATATCCCAGTTGCTCAGCGTCCAAGAAGATTAGCTATCAAAGAAGAAGAAGTAGTTAAGCAGCAGATTGAAGAGTGGTTGGAGAAGGGAATAATAAGACCTAGCTATTCGGAGTATGCAAGTCCATTAGTATTGGTCAAGAAGAAAGATGGTAGCTTTAGAGTATGTGTGGATTACAGAAAAGTAAATCAAAAGATGGTTAAAGATGAGTTTCCCTTTCCAGTCATAGATGACCATATTGATAAGTTGAGTAAATCAAAAATTTTTAGTACTCTAGATTTGAAAAATGCTGAATGATGAAAGACTAAGACTAAGACTATAGATGAAGACTCAGTGAAGTACACTTCATTTGTGACTAGTAGTCCAGAAGGGCAATACGAGTTTTTGCGGGCACCTTTTGGTCTGTCTATATGTCCAAACTACTTCAGTAGGTTCATTAACATAATTTTTAGAGATTTAGTTGGTCGGGGAATAGTTTTAATTTTTATCGATGATATTGTAGTACTTGCTAAAGATGAAAAAGAGGCTCTAAATCATCTCAGTCTAGTTTTAAAGGTTTCTTCTGAATACGGGTTAGAAATTAATTGGAAAAAGTGTCAGCTATTACAAAAAAAAGTAGAATATTTAGGTCATGTAATTGAAAATGGAACTGTCAAACCATCACCTGATAAGACTGATGCAGTTGCTCGTTTTCCAGAACCAAAGTCAACCAAGCAGGTTCATAGTTTTGTGGGGTTAACATCATACTTTCGTAAGTATATTGAAAGTTATGCAATTATAGCTAGACCACTAACAGAATTACTAAAGAAAGATAAGGCATTTTGCTTTGGAGAAGAAGAGAGAAGAGCATTTGAAATTTTGAAATCTAAACTTTGCAGTGTACCTGTGTTAAAAATATTTGAAGTTGGCTTGGATACAGAGGTGCATACAGATGCGTCAAAGTATGGATTTGGAGCAATTCTTTTGCAGAAAGATAGTCAAGATGGAAAGTTACACCCTATTCATTACATGAGTAAGAAGACTAGCGTTACCGAACAAAATTATCACAGCTATGAGCTAGAAGCTTTAGCAGTGGTTGAAGGCATTAAGAAGTTTAGAAAGTATTTATTTGGGATTCACTTTAAGATCGTGACTGACTGTTCAGCATTCCAGAAGACATTGTATAAGAATGAAATATCTACCAAGGTGGCTAGATGGGTCTTGTTCCTTCAAGATTTTGATTATGAAATAGTTCATCGGTCAGGAAAGAAGATGTCACATGCAGATGCACTAAGCAGAAACCCTCATGTTAACCTTGTCCAGTCAGAATTGCATGCAAGAATATGTAAAGCCCAGAAGGAAGATGAAAATTTAAATTTAATAAGAGATATTTTGAAAGAGAAAGAATACAAAGATTTTTACATTGAAAATGATTTAGTTTACAAAGGAGTAGAGACAAAATTAGTTATACCGGAAGCCATGGACACCGAAATCATAAGAAGAGCTCATGAAGTTGGACATTTCGGAAAGAAGAAGACCATTGATATGATATAAAAAGATTATTACATAAAAGATTTAACTAAGAAGATAGATAAGGTTATATTGGGATGTGTGCCATGTATTTTGGCCAGTAAGAAGGAGGGAAAACAAGAAGGCTTCCTCAACCCAATAGAAAAAGGAGAACTTCCGCTAGAGACGCTGCACTGTGATCATCTTGGTCCATTGGATGCTACAAAGAAATTGTATAATTACATTTTGACTGTTGTTGATGCTTTTACCAAATTCGTTTGGATATATCCCACAAAGACTTTAACATCTAAAGAGACAGTAGACAAACTGAAAATCCATCAAAAAGATTATGGAAATCCATCAAGAATTATCACTGACAAAGGGACAGCCTTTACAGGAAAGGATTTTCAAGATTACTGTACCCAAGAGGTTATTCAGCATCACACTGTCACTACAGGCATCCCAAGAGGCAACGGACAAGTTGAGCGTATTCATAGGGTAATTATCTCTGTTTTAACTAAGATGTGTGTACAGGAACCAACTCATTGGTATAAGTATGTAAGTCATGTTCAAAGGGCTATCAATAGTACCTATCAAAGATCAATAAATACCTCACCTTTTTATTTGTTTATTGGAACAAAAATGAAGCAGAAAGAAGATATGCCAATTTTGGAATTAATAGAAGAAGAATGCAGGCAAGATTTTATTGAAGGACGACATAATTTAAGACAGGAAGCTAAAGCACACATTCTAAAAGTACAAGAGGAAAATATCAGGACATTTAATAAAAGAAGGAAAGAAGAACAAGAATATAATGATGGAGACATAGTTGCCATTCGCAGAACACAATTTGGAAATGTAATGAAACTAAAACCAAAATTTTTAGGGCCATACAAAGTTGTCAAGAAAGTAGGTAAAGGAAGATATCATGTGCAAAAGGTAGACCTTAATACGGAAGGACCTATTAAGACTTCAACGGGTACAGACTGTATGAAGTTGTGGCCATGAGCTTATTCTGTACTCACTGTCAGACTAGTTAATCTCTTACTCATTCTATTTTGTCTAATAGAATGTGATAGGTAGATGCTAGGTATATTAGGGGTATAACCTTCATTAAATCTTTTCCTAACGATGTGGTATAACTTAATCTTTGATGTGTCGGTATATCTTTGAAATTTTGTTGCTGTAAGTAGTATGTGTACTCTAATTTAGATTCACTGTAAAACATTAAGAATAAAGAATTTAAGATCTTTAAGATTTATCAGTTACTTAAAGGAAGTAACTCATCCTTGTTGTTGTAATACACCTAATTTTGTTGTAGTTCTGTATTAATGACTGATGTCACACAAACAAATGATAAATAAATCTGTCATGTAAACATGATTATAATATTCCCATAATGAGATGTAACACATTGTGTTCTTGCATAACAAAGTGTATTTCTTTTAAGTAGTAAAAGTGCATGTTATGAAGAGTAAATTTATAAAGATTTGTAAGTTGTGCTGTATAAGTAATAAAATTTAAGTTAAAGTTAAAGATGATGAAGTATGTAAGGATGATAGAAGATAGGAATTAGGTAGTAAGTAAAATTCATTGTTAAATTTATGAGAAGTTTATTTTGTTTCTTTCACAAACAAGTTATATTATTGTTATCAAGTTCCACATAATATTTTGATAAAAAAAAAACTTAGAATCTAAACAGTTGTTTTATAAGAGAGTTCTCAGAAGTAAATTCAAAATTTGAACCATTGTATTGTAACCATTGTAAGTAGTTTAGTTTAACGTAGTATAGTCTGAGGTCAGACTATAATTCAGAATGGCCGAACTGTGGGCTTATTTTCTTTTAAATTATAAGGATTAAAAGTTTACCGTGAAATGAAACATTAAAATTCAGTAGTAGAACGGAACGTAAGATGGATGAATGAGAGGTGGGAGTGAGAGAGCGAGGAAGAGAATGAATGGCGGACGATTGAAAGCTAATGAAGACGTTAAGAAGTAAAAACTGTAATAAAGTGTTTAACGAGCCAAAAATAAACGAAGAAAACCTAAAACAAAGTGTTTCTCTCACCAAGCCCATCTCCTACATAAATGATCAGAACTGTTATAAGACTCTAATTGAGAGTAGGATATCCTTTAGGTACCTATCCCAGAGAAAGCAAAGGTTATTAAAAATGAAGTAAAGCTCCTTGTGAAACACTTCGTTCGAAGAAGCATTGCAGTGTTTCAAATTAAAATATAGGTGTAAATCCAGACTTTCCGATTTAATCTCTGAAAAGTTGGTGCAATGTAAAAACTTTTTTGTTAGCAGGTTATAAAGTTGATAATTATTGTTGGTAATTAGGCATGGAAATCAAGGAATAGGTGTAGGTACTTAAATAATAAATAATACTTCGTTTCTAAAACAAGTTGTAACTGATGGTATATTATTCTAATATGTATTGTAATCAATACAAACATAAATAAAAGCTCATCCTTTATTAACTTCGAACTTACCTAAAAGCTATCTACATTTTCCAGGGACAAAAGTTTGTTTCAAGCCGAGTTTACGTAACACAAGTGGAACCTAGACTATTCGTCATAAGATGGTAGAACTGTTACAAAAAACAAAGTGAATACATAATATAATAATTCACGTAGATATTACATTAAAACTTCTCCTACATCTGCTCGTTGATATTCACTTACTGTTAGACTAGTGCATCGCATTTACTTATACATATTGCGGCATATACGGGAGAGGATTTTGTGCGGGATCGCAGTGCTGTTTATTCGATGCTTATGTAACATCACTCAATCTGAGATTTCAGATCCACCCAGCCAGTTTATTTATCCATTCCTGTCGTTATAGACTTGTTAGGGTTCCGTAGCCAAATGGCAAAAAACGGAACCCTTATAGATTCGTCATGTCTGTCTGTCCGTCCGTATGTCACAGCCACTTTTTTCCGAAACTATAAGAACTATGCTGTTGAAACTTGGTAAGTAGATGTATTCTGTAAACCGCATTAAGATTTTCACACAAAAATAGAACAAAAACTATAAATTTTGGGGGTCCCCATACTTGAAACTGAAAAAAAAAAAAAAAAAACCGTCAAACCCATACGTGTAGGGTATCTATGGATAGGTCTTCAAAAATGATATTGAGGTTTCTAATATCATTTTTTTCTAAACTGAATAGTTTGCGCGAGACACACTTCCAAAGTGGTAAAATGTGTCCCCCCCCCCCCTGTAACTTCTAAAATAAGAGAATGATAAAACCAAAAAAATATATATGATGTACATTACCATGTAAACTTCCACCGAAAATTGGTTTGAACGAGATCTAGTTAGTAGTTAAACCGCAATTTACGCTGTAGGAATTGCATAAATATCTCTTCATTTGTGGGTAAGAGAAAGACTATTCTAAGAATATATTAAGATGGAAATAATGTGTACCTAATACAAATAAACTAATTTAGGATAGCAAAAACCTACAATTTCTCTATTTAAGGTCTATTCACACATATCAGGGCCGTCCCCGGGATATGGACGGACCGTGCCCCGTCAAGGGCTCAAAAAATATCGGTGCGTACATTTTATATGAACTCGTTCACACACGTCCGTGCACGGGCCAGTGACGAAGCTTCAATGCCTAGGCCCGGCCCTGTCACGTCCCGGGCAGAATTAAGAATTTCTGAAGCTCAGTAGCGCTCAAGACTGTTTTAAAATCATGTTCTCTCACTTTCAATTCCCTAGTACCATTTAAAATGCATATCTCCAATATCACATATTCATCTCAGATCCTCCTAATTGGAGCCAGCACCGACCGTCTTCCTAAAGGAGCATTACGTACGCACGAGTGACAGCTGATATCAGCCTCTGCTTCAGTAGCATGCTGATTGCTCGTAACGTCTATCGACGTTTTACGTCTGACGTAGTGACGTCACAGCGGTGATCAGTGTAGTCTGAGAGTTAGGGAAGGATTACGCGTCCAGATTGTGTAATTGTTTAGGCATTTGTTAATTGATTTTGTGCAATGAAATATATATTCAGAGAATACACGTAACGAAGTTATTGTTTTTACTAGGCAATCATCATCGTTACACTTTTGATTTAGTAATAACGGAGAAGCTTCGAACGAATCGACTATTCAAGAAGTAAATTATCATCGAAATATCATCCAATCATCCGATTAACATTTCCCAGAACTCGTTTCCATAGCAAATATGGTGAAATAAAAACAAAAGCCTTGCGGAAACTCGTGTAAACACTGATTTCTAACAAACAGCGTATAAAAGCAAGTACATACTCCAATAAACGCCATTACATGCTCCAAAAAAAAGGAACATAATTCTAGAAAAGCTGTCAGCAATAGATGGTCTGGCCATTGTACCCCAATGTTTGTGACAGCCATAGTCAAATACATAACAACAGAAATTGTACCTAAATATGTACGTCGCTGTCGGAGGACCCAAAAAAAACCAAAATGATTTTAAACTATATTTAATTAAAGTAAAATTACAATATTAATTATAACAAAAATAGAATTCCTATTCCGATCGATACTAGATACAGAATGACTCGCTAAAGTTCACATAATTACTTATTTCTAGAAAAACACCTGCATCCGGTAAACAGGGGCATCGTATGACCCACGTCACTGTGCGGCATCAGCGCTTTAGGCTACACGTGTAAGGCTGTTTCCATGCACTGTTTCTAGGTCGCTGCAATCTTGCCGTTTAGGTGTTGGCTCATACTATAACACCTCCACCGTCAGATCAGCAATTATTTTTGAAGTTTTAACTGAGAAAATATTGCTGAAGTTGTCTTCGGTACTCCAGATGCTTCAGGCTCCGCATAAGTCTCATCTCCTGTAGGTTGTTTCTTGATTTCAGATTTTGATTTCTTACGGTGTCTTAGAATGATGAATGTGCCAAGTGCAAGTATACTGGATATTACGACGTAAAACGGGATCGTTGTATGATATAAGTATTCCGCTGGTAATTGTTGCACACGCAGGGGTGGCTGCGACAGTACTTTATATTGGGCATCGTGTAGTTTAGTAAGATCGATCGAGTTGAGGTTGATTTGTACTGGTTCTGGGTGGTCTTCTGCATTGTAAGTTAGTTTCGTAATTTTGATTGGTTGTCCTTCCACATGATCGTTGAGATTAGTGATGGTGAACTCTGGGGTATACAGGAAGCAGTTCACGGGTATAGTAGCCAAGTAACTACCATTCAATAGGGTGTATTCTTCTCGTCCGCATAAGGTGTGTATTTGTGTTGTGTTGGGAAATGATATGACGTAGTGCTTCTCATCCAACTCCTCCATAGCTATTCTTGATAATAATGTGGTTACAATTTCGCAGCTTCCATCGAGAGACTGGTCCATAATAAGTTTCTGTATGCAATCAGGGTCTTGCCGCAGATGGTGACTCATCTTTTCTCCGCAGAGATACCAGTTGTCATACTTCGGGCATTCAGCCTCTATGTACACATAACCTTTCCTGCTTGTTGCAATCAAAGGATAAGGGGGAATAAGGGATTGCCTAAATTTATTCGGGGCTATTGACAATTTATAGAGGTCGTATATTTCTGTAGCAAATATCGGGAATTTAAATATAATTACTATTTGACTGCCTGAATAATAATACCCTTGTTTAATAACGTCATAGTATTCTCTGAGTTCTAAATCTATTACCTTATCTCTACCGTAGATTTTAACTAATCTATTAATCATATGGCTTAAAACATCCATGCTGATAATGGAATGATGTGTACTTGAGCTATGAATAAATGCTAGTATGTTCTCAACTCTTACCAACTCGTTTAGTACTTCATCTAGATTTTCAGTTAATATAGTTAAACACTGTCCGAATTTTGCAAATCTTATAAGACTATAATCTTTGTAAGCATCTCCATCTAGTAATAATTTTAGTGTTTCATTGATTTTAACTTGGTTAGCTACTAACTGCTCGATTACATTGGAATACTGGGCCATCCACTCCTTACTGAAACTGATGTGGTTATTTAGTTCTTCAGTGGTTCTGTAGTCATTTTCCTGAAGGATTTTGATAGTATTATCGTATCTGACCGCGTCTGAGTAATCTAAATTTCCTGTGATACTTTTTATAATAGAACCTAATCCATCTATGAGACCTCGCTTTACACGTCCTGGTTTTATGGTTTCTAATTGGTATACGACGCTTTGTAGTTTTTTTGAAAGATACTCTAATTGAATCTCATACAACGCATGCATATTACTATCTAACTTTTGCCTAAAGTTATCTATCTGATCCTGTAACATTTTAATATTTAGGTCGATATCTCTTATTTGATTGTATTGCAAGAAGGTATGATAATGAGTTATAAGTTTAGTTGCACCAAGCCGAAAGGGAAGTATTCCTGGACCATCGTCCAAGCTTTCAAGTGTTATCTTTTGGTATGTTTCCTGGGCTGCTATCAAAGGAACAGTCAGGACCAGTAGCACCCTGTAACAATAGAGCGCTTTTAGGTACTCTTTTTAACCGACTTTTAGCGACGGGACCTCGCTTTTTGGATGTATAAATGTGTATAGGTAGATCGGCTAATACGGTATCGTGGGTGTACCTAGCGGCTAATTTTTGACCACTCGCTAAAGGGTTACTGATGAAAATACGTTGTTGGGGCTGATATTCGGCTTCAGGCTCGCGAGTTTTGTTCTGGTTTTCTACAATTTTCGTACGGTTTGCGAGGGAAGATTCATTTATTAAGTTGTAGACTAACTTGATCTTTTCTTTATGATTCTGTGTGTATTGTTGTAAGAGATGTTTGGATAGATCTACGTCAAAAGGATCTCGCGGGTCGAAGTGTCCAGTTATGATATCAAATGGTCGGCATTTAGTAAAACTGTGTATTGCGCTATTGTATGCTAAGATCGCATACGAGACGAGGTTGATTACATCATCATCTTTATGGGTTAGTTTTAAGATACGTAAATGTTCTAATAGAGATGAGTGAAAACGCTCCACAATCCCATTGTCATTTGGAGCATGTGGCAGAGTTTTATGATGAATTATTTTATGCAGGTTAATGAATTCGTTAAATAGTTGGTTGGTGAATTCCGTACCGTTATCCGATACGATGGTTAAAGGTAGGCCGTGATGTGTGCAGAATTTCAGTAATGCTTGTAAGACACTAACTGCTGTACCATCTCGTATATAATAAGCCTGTGCGTATTTGGAGAATACGTCCACAATTGTTAGGTATTTTTCATTGTGGACTGTTAACAGATCAATATGAACGGTCTCAAATGGTTTGGTAGCCGGGGGTACTATATTAAAACATTGTTTTATAGGGTGACGATCATACTTCGCTTGGCCACAGATAGTACAATCGTTGATGAATTTTGTTATTTCATTCTTCATTTTTGGCCAATAGTAACGTTCGGAGAGGGCTAAGTAGCATTCGTTTATTCCACGGTGGTTTGTTTTCCCATCGTGGTAATGCTTAATGATCTCTTGTTGCCTTAAATATTCCTTAAAGTTTTCGACCTCTCTCTTGGCTAATACAAGGTTCATTGCCGAGCTTTTAAATTTATCTTGAATAATCGGTATGATTTCGTACATTGCCAGAGGTGGATTTATAAGTAACGCAGTTTGAACTTTTGGGTTTACATATTCCTTGATAATGTTAATAATATCTGATTCTAAATTAGATTGAGATACTTGGACGGCTATTCTGGTATGTGTATCAAAGGGCTTGGATGCTGTAGGGCGTTTTTTTATATCACCAACTACAGTTATGCAAATCTGTCTATGAAACTTATTTAACGGTTGGTCAACAATCGGAACCTCGAGGATGGGATTTTCCTGACTGGTGTGGGCTGATACCGTGGACGAGTTACTTATTGAAGCTGGGCGTTCAGAAGTATTTACTGCTAAAGAGCAAGTTTCCTCGTTATGTATTTGAATACGGGAGAGGGCGTCCGCGTTTGTGTTACTTGTACCCTTTTTATAGATTACAGTAAAGTCATACTCGGATAGTTTAAGCTTCCACCTAGTAAGTCTAGAGCTGGGCTCTTTCAGACTCATTACCCACTGAAGTGGTTTATGATCTGTAATGATCTTAAATTTTCTCCCGAACAAATACGGTCTAAAGTATTTTGTGGCCCAAACTATAGCGAGAAGTTCTTTTTCGATAGTGCTATAGTTTGTTTCACTTTCATTGAGTGTGCGGGACGCATAGCAAACAGGTTTATCAGCGCCAACCGTTCCTTGTGATAGGATAGCACCTAGCGCGACGTTAGAGGCGTCAGTAGTTAAAATGAATTCCTTATGGAAGTCAGGGTATTGTAGAATCGGATCATTGGTTATTAGGGCTTTACATTTTTCAAAGCTGGCGGTGTATTCGGAGTTAATTATTACTTTTCTACCTTTCTTTAAGCATTGCGTCAGTGGTTTTGTTACGCGGGCAAAGTCCGGGATGAATTTTCTATAGTACCCAACTAAACCAAGGAATTGTTTGATTTCTTTGGGAGTAGTTGGGATAGGGTAGTTTTGTATTGCGATAATTTTGTCTGGATTTGGCTTGATGCCTTCTCTTGTGATAACGTGTCCTAGGTAAGATGTTTCTAGCTTAAGAAACTCTGACTTGTCTAATTGTATTTTAAAATTTGACTCCCGTAATTTTTTGAATACCTTTTCAAGGTTAATTATGTGTTCCTGCAGGGATGTACTAAAGACCACGATATCATCTAAATAAACTAGGCAGACCGTGTTCTGGAGATCCTTGAGGACATTGTCCATAACACGTTGAAATGTCGATGGTGCGTTTTTTAACCCCATGGGCATTCGTAAGAACTCGTAGTGGCCATTTTCCACATTAAATGCGGTCTTGGGGATGTCGATGGCATCCATCTCCACCTGGTAAAATCCACTTGCAAGGTCAAGGGTTGTAAAGTATTGACAGTTCCCAAGTTTATCCAAAACGTCATTAATATTCGGAATGGGATACTTGTCATCATGGGTTTTCTCATTCAACTTCCTGAAGTCGACTACTAAGCGCCACTTGGGTTTCCCAGAAGCGTCTGCCTTTTTTGGAACGACCCAAATAGGCGAGCTCCAGGCAGACTCTGATGGTCTTATAATGCCCTGATCTAACATTTTGCTAATCTGATCTCTGACCTCATCTCTATGTATGTACGGATACCGATAGCTTTTTGTGTGAATCGGCACTTCATCGGTGGTACGAATACGATGTTTTATTTTATTAGTAAATGTTAAAGCCTCTCCGTCTATGTAAAATATATCGGAGTAATTTCCACATAAGGTTTCTAAGTTAATACGTTCTTCGTCATTAAGATGGTCTGTCCGCAAACGCGATATAACATCTTTTGCTCTTACTGACATTTGTTCGATGTGTGAGTGATGAATATCATAAGATTTTTGTTCGGTACGTTCGCACTGAATATTATAAGTCTCTGCTTGCACGGCACGATCCATTGAGAATATCAAATCATGTGAAGTGGGGTTAAAGACTTCCAAAAATCCGCGGTTATTTGTTACCGTAGTTATACAATCTCTAATAATGCAGTTTGCTATTGTCTGTTCGAAAATTAACGCATCGCCATCATGTAAATTAATCGGTACTCGCAGTATTTTTGATGAGTTGGCCGGTATGACATCCTCATATAGGTTTACATTACGCGAGTTGTACATACTGATTGAGTTAGTAGAATTACGCGTTATTAACAATTTATCTTTAAGATCGATTTTAGCTTCCCATTTTTCCAGTAGATCCAATCCTATAAGCTCGTCAAAGAATTCATGAAATTTGTAAATAAATAATTTAATATCATCGTGTTCCTGAAATTCAGTAAATGTAGGAATGTTTATAGAATAATTATTTCTTGTTGTAGCATGTACATTTGTGACCTCAAAGGGATCGAAATTCAAAGGAAAGTTACTGAAAAATGTTTGTACAGCTTCGGGGCTAATGAAAGACTGATTTGCGCCCGTATCGATTAGTAATCTTAAAGGCGGCTGTGAAATTTGAATAAATGGAAGCTGTCTTTGTGTCTGTAAATTTAGTTCTATTTTGACTTGTCTGATTTCGTCCGCCTCTGAAAATCCTCATCGCTAGCAGATTTAGATGTGGATGTTTCAGATTCTTTAGTTGAACCGACTGGAAAATCTACACCGATATTTTCGTGACTCAAATCAGTACCTGCGCAATATGCTGGTACTATGTTAAAATATTCAGGATCTTCCATGTAACAATTATAATCGGGTTCAATGGAATATTCTGGATAGTAATAAAGTTGACCTCCATCGTCTACACATACGTTCATATTCATCTCTTTAGTTTTAAAGTAATTAGATGGCGGCGGGTTTCCGTTCATACGCCAGTCACGATTTGCTGGTTGGCCAAACGTTGGCTTTTCCCTAGTAATATAATGGCTAACGCCACTCATAGGCTTAGGGCCAGAACTTTGAGGGGCAACTCGCGGTTGCATGTGGAAATTATTGTTAAAACGGTTATAATTCGGCGGAGCCGCGCGGAACATTTGCTGCGTATGCGACATCGGCGCGCGATACATCTGCTGTGAATGCAAAGGCATTCCGGAAACATTCCCAAACGGGATAGGCTGATTGACCCGATAATTCGGTCTCCATGTCTGAAGCGGCTGAAAGTTTGCAGTAGGCTCCGCTCGTGCATTAAAATTGAACGTTTTAGGTCTATACCTAAAACGACACATGATCGACATATGTTAACCCTATGGTTAACATGTGTCGATGAAACCATCGGCAACGGCTTGTTTAACTGTATATTTGACTTTTTATCAGTTACTGGTTCATGACGGTTTTGCAAATAAAGAACGTTCAATTCTTCTTGCACAAATTCAAGCGCTTTTTCGACACTATCAGGACGCATGCATCGTACACGTGAACCCAGCGGTTCTTTTAAACCACGAACAAATGCCTGCATGGTTAACTTCCGATACAGGGTACGTTTGGCATCTATGATTGTTTGAATAATCTCGTGTAGAGTAACATACGTCATAATGGTGCTGAATAGATTAAGGCATATATCATAAAACTCTTGAGGTGAATTGTTTCCCTGAGTTGCTAGCATAAGATAATTGTAAAGAGCGGTCTCATCTCTCTGGTCAGAAAAATTATTTATAAGACACGTTTTAATACTATCCCAATCTTCAGATATGCCATTTGAATTTATAATACGCGCGGCAGGTCCAGTTATTTTATTTAAAATGCCGTTTATTAGACATAGCTTAGCCAACGCATTTTCGGGATTAGCTCCTAAATACTCAGAAGCAATTTGATCGCAAAGATGTATAAATCTTGGTAAGATGTGTGGATTACCGTCGAAATCCGGCACTAAACGTAAGGTCTTAAAAATCAAATCGGGGTCGGACATTATGACAGGTTCAAAACTCTCTAACCTTAACGAATTTTCTAAACTATCAACTGTAATATCTAAATCTACACTGATATCTCTATTTAGGTCTATATCTATTCTACGTGCTAATCTAGAGCGCGATGGCCCTTCTGGCGTAGATTGCTTAGGGTGAAAAATGATTGCTATTAAAATTAACCACTATAGATAAGGGGGAAGGGAATTGAAAGCAACTCACAGAAACGATTGTCAGTGTACTTACATAATCTGCATTTTGGTACCTCTGGGATCGATGTCTGGATTTCTCCTCCGCGCAGGACGTCAGGTTCTTGTTCAGGATACTCGGTGATCGCGATCGCTCACGACGGCGGTAGCGAATTAGCGGGATGGTATTCGATATGAGAATAGCCCTATCTAGCTTAACTCGAGACGAGTATCCTACCGACTGCGCCAAATATGTACGTCGCTGTCGGAGGACCCAAAAAAAACCAAAATGATTTTAAACTATATTTAATTAAAGTAAAATTACAATATTAATTATAACAAAAATAGAATTCCTATTCCGATCGATACTAGATACAGAATGACTCGCTAAAGTTCACATAATTACTTATTTCTAGAAAAACACCTGCATCCGGTAAACAGGGGCATCGTATGACCCACGTCACTGTGCGGCATCAGCGCTTTAGGCTACACGTGTAAGGCTGTTTCCATGCACTGTTTCTAGGTCGCTGCAATCTTGCCGTTTAGGTGTTGGCTCATACTATAACAACCTTATATACACAAAACAAAACTCATATTGTATCAATCATAAATCCATAATACACAAAAACGTTAAGTTAATAGTCTTCCATTTTCAGCTTGTTTTCTTCTGATCTTCGCAAGATAGCAGTATTATATTATTATATTGAAAATATCGAACTGCATAATGATTATATATATTGGGTGTATTTTATTGAGGCTATCATAATCTTGGTATAACAAATCACTAATTCACCGGATTAGTGATTTGTTATATATATAAGGGTAATAGAATATATAAGGGTAATATAAAAAAGTAATAAAATATAAGGGTATTTTTGTTATGGCATTTTCTTCTTATAATTATCACGAAGTGTATAGGCAAAGTTTGGCACTGAACATCATCTGCTTATAACTACTGCTACTATAAGTAGGTCACGTGTTTTCACGCTTTCTCAGTTATTTCATAAATTAATAGCGGAAGAAATTTGTACCTATACCTATTTACTGATCTAAAGTAAAGCTGCTTTAATTACCTGAAACAAAATTAAAGAAATTGTTAATACGAAAAATAGAATTAAAAAACTGTGCATCTCGAACCCCAAGAAATGTTGACGCATTGCCTAAAGCGCTGTCTCCTAGACTACAATTTTATGTCATTCGCAGTACTACGCGACATTTCTATGTTAATGTTCGTCTATAGAAGATATGCTTGCGTAAACTTCAGCTAGTGACGTGACTTATCGACAACCGATATTTTCAAAACTAAAACTTTCAACATTTGTTTTCAAGAAGTCGAATAAGTAAATTAAATATTATTCAGATAAAAAGTCTGTGACTGGAAAATTCTAATGGATTTCGCTGAGTGTGAGAGCTTTTTAAATATAATGAGTTTTATTTACAAAAGGACTATTAAGAACACTTGAAAACACATCATTATATTTTGCAAGATTTTATCGAACTTTTAAAATAAGATTTCTTTTTGAAAAACTATGATTTACATAGATTAGGTTTCTCAAAAAGAAATGGTTCTTTATAAGTCTTGTTTTGTATAATGCATGTTTTTTTGGCTTAATCATGATTTGCATGTCAAAAATTATACGTTATCTTCCAAACAAAACATGTGAAAAAGAAAATTGTACCCGTGTAACTTTTGTAACGTTATTATAAGTAATAATTTCGTAAACGTATAAGCCTCATCTTTGCTCCTTATTCATTGAATTTGGCATTGACGTCTATGACGACAATATTAGAATAAACATTGTCCCAAAATATTTTCAAGACATTTTAGCTCGAGCTATTGACATAAAATACACGTTTCTATAGATATTGGCATATTGAAATGTCAACGAAGTTCAATTATGTAGGATAGTGTAAAGGTCGTAAAAAAATTGCGTAGGGCCCTAAATGGTCATCTCTTAGCTGTAGCATATTCTCTGGTTTTTTTTTTCTGAAAATTGCTTTTTACTTCGTTCTCAGATATATGCATGGAATAATGTCCATGGTATTTCTTTCACGTTCTTCTCAATAGAGATTCTACGCCATTATAAAATAGGCCAGAGGTCACCAATTAATTTCATTTAGGGCCCATTTTTTAAAATATTTGAAATACTGTATATAACAAATATACAAAAAATAACATACAATCGAATATTAAGAACCTCTTGCTTTTGAAAGTCGGTAGAAAATAAATAAAGTAATTATGTAGGGTAAGTAAATTACATTTTATTTTTTTGCCTACAGTTTTGAACATTGGAAAAGTGAGTTTTGTTCTTTAGCATCTCACTATCACAAAAAAGTTCAGGTTTGATTTTTCAATCCAACATCAGTAGAGTTACTCAAACATCAGGTGAGATCAAATATTTGGTGAACTTTTATCAAATTTCATTTTGCCTCTAGTAATTGGATAATCAAAATAAAACGCCCAATCTAATCACATAAGCGCAGATTTAGTTACTGGTAACCTAGTCTTGACATAAATTGGCATAACTGTTACAAAATCATTTAAACCACGATTAATCTCAATCGCATAATCATTGGAAGCAAGCCGTTGACATCATAATGCGTCCATTCGAAGACTGATCTTAACTTAATGTCAATTTATTGACTACCTACTCTTTAAGTCGACGGCTTATTTTTTTGGATTGGTTTGGAAACATCCGGAATGAAAGAGGATTGGGGGCCGCTGAATATAGGCATTTCGTCGAACTTTGTAACAGATGACATTGAAAAGTAAAAACTAAGATTTTCTTGGTTATGTTTCTCACTCAAAAATCCTAACCAAAAAGCTACCAGGCAAAATGTGGATATAAAATAGGTACAACTACTGCTTCCTTGCATGCAGAGACTACAGGCGCGATATTATATCATATAAATAATAAAAATAACAGAAAAAAAAAGAAGGGAGAATTTATAAATATCTAGCGGGTGCGGCTTAGTTGTAGATTTGTTTTCGTTTACGGATATAACTGTTTAACATCAATTCCCCCCTAAATATGAAAATATTATGGAACGACTTGATTGGAGTACCTTAAGAATTTACTAGCCCAGAAATATATATTTACTACCTTATACAACATACTCAAACTTGCTCAACAATAACTCGATCCAAACTTAGAATATTACTTTAGGATCCGTTGTATTTATAGTAAAAACTCCGTAAAAAAGGTATAAAATTCACGGATACATTAACTTAAAAGTGCTTTTACGATAGTTGTCTTACAATAAAGTTTATATCTGCAGACGAAAACCGATGCGTGAAAACACGCAATGTTGGCCTGTGTATTTTTACGCATTGCTAAATCGTTGCGGTAAAGGCATTTTTATAGAATATGTGTTTTTACTTTCCACCCTAGGGTTGGTCGGTTTTCCATAACGGCACCAACCATTTGCGAAATTTTATAAACAGACCTTTGGGAGTCTAGATATCATGAAAATACAACTAAATGTATATTTATAAAATAACATTATTTGCATTGTTGAATCACTAATCTATCTCTGTATAGAGTTCATTTTGCAATTTTCCTTCTTCTTATGGTATTTATTTCCGCCCAAAGATGCGTCAAATTTAGTGTTGAAATATGGAAATTTCGACGCTCAGAACTTTCAAATATATTATTTTTTTACATTTTTATTTCCATACAGGACTAGATAATGATGAGACAAATTCATCTTATTTTTTATTTTGAACGTACATCGTCAAACAGTGGAGTAATCTCCAGACTACGTTTGTATGGAAGAATTTTCGACTAGTGTAACCTTAAGGAGTATTCTTATAAGTAACAGTTAAAGATTTTGGATAGCTAGTTAAATTCCGAGAGGATCAAAATGTCTCGAAGTATTGGATAAAATAAAACGGTTTGAGATGGCTATGTTCGACAAAGGAAGTACTTTGGGTCGCCAAACCAATATTTTAATTGTTTAAAAGCCTTGAGGTTCAGTCAGTGACTGACACATGAGCACACAAAACCAATTTTCAGAATTGAAAATTATTCATAAAATATACATTTTATGATTAATTTATAATTCTGCTACGTAAAACTACATACGTAGTTTTGTAGCTTACAAGAAATCTAAATAGTCTAAATAATAATAATCTAAATAGTCTTGGCAGAATCAATACAATCCATAAATATTACGCTGCACCGATTGACTGGTCCTTGTTAGCAAGTTGTTTATTAACTCGGAAAGCCATTTGCAATATCACAAACAGTGATATAGCGAATATAGTGCGACGAGGTATAAAGATATTAACATAATTTACTTGGCTCTTGAAATGCTAAGTTGCTACTGAGCTAGTTTTCACATTTTAGTCAACAATACATTCTGATTTTGTAGTTTGAAATTCTGTTTCTTATACGGGTTTATTTGGTGACATTTGATGGAAATTATGGATTATGGATGTTCAGTTGGACTGTGTTCATAATATAAACTTAAAATAAAGTATTAGTTAGTGTGGCCTTGAATATAAGATTAACCGTCTCGCATTATAACGGTATAGTCTCACTTACCAAGGTTCGAGACTTACTAAGTGAGATAGGTACCATGCGTCTAATATATAATCTAGACATACATATGACAGGTACCAACCTTGATTGTTACTTGCCTCATGGAGTTCTGCGATAAAACCTTATATTAACTTTATGTAGGTAGGCATGGAACCTTCAATCGTTTAATCAATAACACCCTAAATTCATTTCAGGTTTGAGATAAATCGACGCAGATACATCCACATACAGAACAATTCGTACCTATCTCACAATTCTATTCCTTGACAGATTTTTTCCCTCTATTCGTCTTGTGAGTCATTTAGAGTATAACAAAAGCTAAAGTAGGCTGAATTTAGTCGGCCATTTTGCTAAACTTTGCAGGTCGGAGCAAAAAAATTGAGAAAGTCTGCACGTTACGTTTATTTACGATCTTGTGTAGTCTAGAGTTTAGGGATAGTTGGCTAGAAGTTGTGAGTTTTTAATATTCCCTATAGTCTAGATGGACAGTAAAAACTACGTCTATGTGTTAGTTATTGGTGGGAAAGTTTTGACACAAAATAAATGAGACAAAAAAAAACAAACTTTTGCATTGCATGGGTTTGATTTATTAGAAAGTATACATAGTAGCCAGCTGTTGATATTATGGCATACTAAGTTTTAGCAATAAAATTAGCTTTGTACAGCGTCTTCTCATTTATTTAATGTGTCTGTGTCAAAAACTGGTTTTTATTATTGGCCTTTTTACGTACCGATACATTTTGGTGCCAGTAAAAATGTTAGATTAAGAAAATGATTTCATGAGAGAATTATCTCTGACACTCAAGTCCACTAAAGATTCACACCCATAGAAATATAAAATACAGATAATATATAAAATACATACAAATTACTTGTTTATTATATCTATGTTCACAACTCTTCCATATTTCTAAACGATTTTTGATTTTGTTATTTAAACAGCGGTGACCTGTTTTTATCTGTCCCCCTCAAAACCAAGCGCTTAGACAATAAGCACGGCAGCCCATACAACTATACGGCCCTGTTCCCATACGATACGCACTTACGAATCACGAGAGGTACTGTGTTCTTACTTCTTACAATACGTAAGTCCTTATGAATAACGATACGTTTTGGTGCTAACAGTTACGTAAGTACAAATGTACGAGTTTGCGTTGTGTAATTGCCTTGTAACTATGTCAACTTGGTTTCAGAAGTTTTAGGAGGATGCTCCAGATTCCTTATGGGGTGAGACTGCCAAGATGATTGGTTATGACAATGTTCTCCCATGGGTTTGTGTTGTGATATTCATGTTCAACAGGAAATGTTTATGGGAAGAGGTTTTCAACGAGGTTTTTCCTGTTAATGCATGCAATGAGGCGTGATTTTATGTGTATGTGGTCAATCGCATATTAATGTAAACAGTGTGATGTTAAGGACTTCTGTACTTCGTCATAGTCATAGAACAACGACGGTTTTAATTTTGTACAATTTATTTATTTTTTGCTTGAATTTAATTTATGAGTCGTGCTTTATAAGCCAATCACTTTTATTTTTGAGAATTATTTAAAACAACCGAGATACTGACTGGGAATACTGACGGATTTGAGTTCTGAACACAGTTAAATGACGTAACAATAATTTCGCCGTTGTACTGCGCTGGCCCTTGCCCCCCACGCCCCGCTTGCGCACGGCGTATGTTAAGTACCGCCCATGTTCTATGTGAGGTCGTGCGTGGCACTAATTATAACGCTAGCTTATTTTTATACGAGTATTATCTAATATGCTATATACAATTTTCAGAATAGTTATTATTCATTAAACTAAAATTAATTATGCCGTCGAAAAGGTCCCTGCGGATATTAGCCTTATTAAATACAGCGAATAAAAATTAAAATGATTAAAAATTTAGGATTTTTCCAAAAAAAATGCATTGAGTATCAGTTTTTCCATACGGCAGGTAAGATATTATTGCCTATTTTAATATTTTATTTCGAATTTCATTGTTGTTTTTCGTTTTTAATTATATTTTCTCCGTACAGCGACGGTTAGTCAAATCCGTCGTTTTTCGTAGAAATCTGAAGCAGTTAGTATTTGTCTCTTAGTTATTACGCTAATACTAATTATGAACTACTATTAGTTTATTACTACATTTTTAATTACAACCAAAGTCAATTTATTTTCCGGTGAATATTAAAATCCTACTATGTTCTAAGTACTTATGATGTACGTATGGTATACAAATACAAACATCGAACAAATACGAACGTCGCATGTGCATAACCGACATTAATCTTTGGACAGATTTTCAAATACGTCGAATGTCGAATGCGTCGTTGTGTTGTTATATTTTACAATTAAAATCACATTTTTTACTATTCAATTTTATATATAATGTTGTTTATACTTTTGAAACATGATTAATGCATGCTTTGAAATTTTATTTTACGGTTGAAAAACAGCGTTTTACGCCATTATCACCAGAAGCGAGTGCAATACTATCGTCTGAAGAAATGCAAGGCGTGTGGGGTGATGTATTTTCATACAATGATTAACAGAAAGGGATTGAAGGTAAATACGAAGGACACAGTTACGGATCTCGAAGATAAATCACCTGCAGCAACTGTCAAACGCAATACACGGTACACGACATTATTACCGAAGATGTTTGTAAGCCTAAAGACCCAATGGAACCCGTAAATATTAGTGATTGCCTACAATCATTACAATATCAACATAATCAAGACTCTCCGATGCCATTTATTCATATATTACTTTCAGTAATTTGCAAAATCAACCTACACCCTCTAGTCACTCAGAATAATATTAAAGAGCCTGAGCAGAAAGCTGATACACCAATCGCATCCCCAGTTAATAGACATGCAAAATGTGATGATCCTTTTTGCTGCCACCATGACCCTGATGAGTATACCTGTCCATCAGTACATAATTATATAGTAAGACGGGTAATTTAATAATAATTATTACCTGTCTACAGAACCCGCTACCTTGCTGAGAAATAGGTGGAAAAACCACTTCGAAACCACGACACTTGAGCAAAAATACTGAAAAATCAAGGCAAAACTTATTGTTCAAAGAGAGGGTACTATTGATGCAAAAACAATGGACGCGCCATGTCCATGTAGATTTAAATGTGCCAAAAATGCATTCTTTTTTTAGAATTATTTGTAAAAGAACAGCAAAGGCTGTATGTTGCTAATAACACAACAAAAAAAACATACAACTAGGATATTCCGGCGGTAATTAAAACACCAATAAGAAAATACTATATTTTTTTTTTACAAATAAAGCTCTGACAATCATCATCTTCCTGCCCATATCCCATGTTACTTGGGGTCGACGCAACACGTTTTTTTCTTCCATACCATCATGTCCCCCGCCACGCTATCACTTACTCTTTTTTCTTTCATATCAATCCTCACAAAGTCCATGCATCTTTTTTTTAGCCTTCCTCTCCCTAGCCATCCACATTCATAACTCTTTTAGTAACATGCGTTTCATCCCTCCGCATCACATGAATGGAACCGTCTGTCCTGGTATGGACTAGGACCAGGTTTCTTTTCAAGTTTTCTGTCACTGGCGCCACTTTCGAACTTTCTTTAATATGCTCATTTCTCACTTTATCTATCGCACGTCCATCTCAACATTCTCATTCCTGCTACATGCAAACTCTTTTCATCCATCTTTTTCGTAGCTTAACATTCAGAACCATACGTTATGACAGGTCTAATCACGGACTTGTAGATTTTCCCCTTTAACTTGAGGGGTAAGACTATGTCCGCTAAAATTAGATCAATGTTTCCAAAATTATGTTTTTATTTTGTAAGCACCATATGCATCAGTAAACGGTTGACACAAACCGTATAAGACAGTAGCTGTTCAGTCGCAGCGATAATTATGTGCGACGATCGATTTTCCTTCCTACGTGTTCGAAACCTACTTCGGAACCGAAATTTCACGGACACGGATCGGATGTAGTGCGTGACCGCCCTTATACTGGTTATAATAATTGTACTTACTTAACTTTTTTTAAGCCAATAAAACAATCTATTAAAATAAATTCATGATAAATAATTTATGTTGTTCATTTCAAACCTAGTAATTTAAAATCCTTCACTATTTTTTTGTGAAGATTTCATAAAACATCGACGGAAATTACTTTGTGTCATGTAAAGTAAGAGAAAAATCCACACAAAAACGACGTAAGATAACATACGACACATGTGGTGTGGCGTACTGTAAAGTTACTGATTTGCAGAACCGTCTTTGTTCGACGACTATGACGACTTCATAGTAGCTTTTTCCTGCGTCGTCGATCTCGTTATTTATCCCATTGAAACCTTTTTTTCCGAGTTAAAAAACATCCTATGGCACTCACAGATACTGTATCTGTCTATCAGAATGTTTGTAATCAGAAAATTACCTACAGAGATTACTTCCTATAACCGAACGAAACATTTTAACTTTTAATTATAGTTAAGATGTTTTCTCAGTGTTTAAAGTGTAACTGAGGTGCAATAAAAATGTTCACTATATTAAATCAGCTAGTTTTAATTATTGCATTGCAGTGGTGGCTTAAAATAAATCTATTGTATTAAGTAAAACTTTAACTTCAGAAAAGGTTCCATTAACTCAAAACTACCACAAACGATCTAACCAAGCTTATTTAATGTTAAAACACTGTTAAAATATTGTTGTAACAAGATTATTACACTATTAACACAGATTTATAACTTAAAACAGTCCTTTCAACTGTCAACGAATGCAATAACAACCATGTAACTAAGGAATGCGACTAACATTGGAATTTCCAAGTGTTTTCTACCTACTGTTAAATAGTTGCAGCGAGTTGTAACAGGAAACAAGCGAATTGGAGACGTTTATTGTAAGTAACATTAGTTGGAAGTAAATGAAACGGTTATGTTATGTTATGTTATCCACATAACATTTTGGATTCTTGAACCCGACGTCTAAGTCTAGTGGTCGTAAGCAATATCTAAATGGTATGGTATTTAGAATAAAATAGGATTAAATAGACTTTATGTTACATCTAATTCGTTACACAATGTTTTACAAATAAAAATATTTATTGTATATACTTAATTGTGTTACAATCACAGATAGACCATGGCCTGGATTAGAAAATAGAAAAGTTATTTGGGACACGAACAATTATACCACAAGAAAACAATAGGACAGCCCCAGGACTGAAAATATTTCATACTTTCATCCAAGATATAATTTTCCCACGGGAACGTATTCACAAGATCCGTAAATTGTAAAAGCTGGCACTGCTAGTGATAAAATAAAACTTCCTTTTTCCTTAGAAAAGTGTTGACGCGAATAAATCTAAAGAATGTTATTTACATTGAGAATGCTCACGAGTCTCAACTACCGACAACAAATAAATGAAACTGCATGTCGGCCACTTACGAGAAAGTAGATCGAACATGCATTCAGGAATTTATGGATTTTTGCTTCTTTGTTTTAAGTAGACTAACAAGCCACCCGGGGTTGTACGTGTGAAATTCTATGTAGCACTAGGTTATTTCTGTGGTATCAATACCGTGACCTATGCCAAAGGAACCGTGTAATTTCCGGCATAAAAAGCTATGGCACTCAGCGAAAATGTAGCTTCTATTCTTGCCTAGATAGAAATCTAGGAAAGAATTTTCGTTAAAAAATAAAGGGGAATGCCCACAGTCCATAGACACTTTGGCCCTGGGTGCCCACATATAAAAGCATATGTAAATGATAATATGCTATTTAAAGAATTAAATGGTATAGTAATTGGTTTAGAAAAAAGTCCGGATTGTTAAGATATTAAATGGTCTTTTATTTCACAAATACAGTTTTTTAACAATCATTTTTCTATAATACATACATATATTATCCAGTTTTTTAGATCTATTATGTATTTAATGATCTTATACATCATCTGCATCATAAACAATTAGTACATCATCCAGAAATTGAGCAGGAGGGAAAATATCAGCCTGATGCCGTGCCCAACCCAAATACCATAATACTGTCATAATATGGGCACCGCATCCTACCATTCGACGGCAGACAATACAATTGCAACAATAATTTTTAATTGCACTTCTACCAGCAACAAAAAAAACAAACAAAATAATACAAATGCAAACGGGTTGTGATTATTTAGTATTTTTTTTTTTTTTTTTTTTTTTTTTAGTTTTTTACTGATTTACACATATGACAGATAACCGTGCTGTCATAATGTCAGATTCAATGTTGCCACTTAACAGACATAAAAATCCATGAATCGATATCGATTTTTTGTAATACACGAATTAATCAACGAACGAAGTAATGAAGATTATTATTATGTTTATTTTAGTTTTTATAATTCTGTTATCAATGTATTTTGAAGAAAATATAAGAATGACAGTTAAATTGTGCAGTAGCGTTTTTGTTATGATCTAAAGAATTTATGGTATATCAACTAGCAATTCGCTTGTTTAATTATCATAACATCATAATAATAATCGAATAAAACTAATAATATTGGCATTATAATAATTACACCATAAAAAATCTATTGAATAAAAGATAATCCATTACATTTTAAATTAAATTAATAATTGGCAACACTTTTTATTTTATCCACAAACAAATGAATTCCGGATCTACATTATTTCATTTAATTTTTTCGGTACTTTTAATTTTTGTAAAAATGTTGCAATCTTGTTTCGTTAAATGAATACCGCGATTAATAAATATAAAACAAAATCGTTTTTTTTAACTAAAACAAATTGTTGGGCGTTTCGTGGCCAAAAATGGGCATTGCCCTTTGCTTCATTACAATATTATTCTATTATCTTTAATCGCTCTATTGCAATAGATTCCAATGCTGAAAATTTTACCATTGTCAAAATATTTACCAGTACACGGTACAACCATTCGATGGTTTCGAAAGAAAGCTTTGCTAGGAAGAAACGTGAGGACGTGTACCAATTTTATCCATATCCCATCCTTCATGCCTGGTCACCCGATACCCGGTAAGTTTCTTCGTAGAATCCAAGGAGGACTTTCCTAAAAGCTTACCTACATTTCCGAAGAAATCCTATGAACTAGACTACATTTATATCCACCCCGATACCGTGGCTTTGTTAACAAGATTCCAAGGCAAGTTATTTCTCAAAAACTCTTTAAAATTTGGGTTTGTTGAGTGCCAAAAAATGTATTTGGAGTAAGGATTTTTGTAAAAGTTCTTAGCTGGAACATTTAGCATGTTTTCATGAAGAGATCCTGTAAACAGCTTGGTTTTATGGATAAAAATACATTCAAATGTTGTTAGCTTGTAGCTTGTAAATGAGTGAATTGATGGATCTTGGATAGCAACCTCGTAGCGGATGGGGTCTTAAAACGCGACTATTTATACTATGGTACTGAGAGACAGGCAAACATTTAACCAGTGACGATTAAGTCTTACGTGTCCAGCACGGGACAACTCTATGCCTGTTCTTTACTTATAAAGAGGAAATATTTGTATTTTTGTTTGTAACGAATGAAATTAAAAACTACTGGACCGATTTCATACATTCTTTTACCGTTTAGAAGCTACGCTATCCCCGGGTGACATAGGCTACTTTTTATCCCTGTATTCCCACAGGAAGGGTAAAAAAGCGGATGAAACTGCGAGGCGTCGGCTAGTTTTTAAAATGTTTACTACAGGTAACCAGGCTGCTTTTGAACGTTTTTATTTCCTGAAGGAAACATTAGTAACAGTTTTCCCGAACCAATTATCGAACTCAGGACTCAAAATTAAACGGTATCGCTTTCGCTTATCTCACTTGACCGTATAGACCAGGGTCGATAATTATGAAAAGAAAAAAAATATAGTAGTATGAAACCCATTGGAAAAGGAAGAGAATATACCAAAAATTAAAGGAAAAATAATTTACGGGCGATCTGAGGTCGGGAAGGGGAAAAGGGTGAGTTTATAAGGGTGCAAACGGTTTATCTCGATTTCCGGCAAAACTACAAGAACTATGGAAAAAAGTGAAATGACAAAGTTGTAGATAATAAAAAGATCTACAATGTTGTATTGACACTTTTTTCAAATAACCTCAAAATGTATGTGAAAAATCCAAATAACCGAGTTTTTAGTTTTAAATTTTTATCTTGTACAACTTTTAATTTTTTTCACATAGTTTGGTAAAAACTTACCTTTTTATGTCCCAAACACACTGTTATTTTTTTTATTCGAAATATTTATTTTTCTCCTTATTTTGACCTAATATCGAAAAAACTACCCCAATTTTCAGTCGAAAATTCTCCTGTCAAAATATCTGCTTTTTTAAAAAAGTTGGTGGGCTCTTTGTTCGTTGAAATCTCTACTTTTTTATGGTGTAAAAAATATACATTACTATGGTACATATAATTCAATTTAAAAACGAAATAACAGGTAATAAGGCCCAGACCCTCCTAGTCCCTTACCTACTTCTCTATAAATAACCTTTTGATGGGCTAAAATTTTCCGTAGGTCACTCAGGTATATCAGTTATCTTAAAATAGCAATAAATAGGCATCTACGCATATAATTTAAAGAAGATTCTACAATTTACTCAAAATATTGTAGATGTCTTATTAAACATTAACTTTATTTTTTGCATTTTCTGAGAATATTTACCATAGTAATGTATATTTTTTTACACCATTAGAAAGTAGAGATTTCAACGAACAAAGAGCCTATCGACTTTTTGAAAAAAGCAGATATTTTGACAGGAGAATTTTCGATTGAAAATTAGGGTAGTTTTTTCGATATTAAGTCAAAACAAGGTGAAAGAATAAATATTTTTAATAAAAAAAATTACAGTGTGTTTAGGACATAAATAGGTAAGTTTCTACCAAACTATGTGAAAAACAATAAAAAATTGTAAAAGATAAAAATTAAAAACCAAAAACTTGGTTATTTGAATTTTCTCATACATTTTGAGGTTATGTGAAAAAAGTGTCAATTCAAAAGTAGTAGATCTTTTTATTATCTATAACTTTGCCATTTATTTTTTACCATAGGACTTGTAGTTTTGCCGGAAATCGAGATAAACCGTTTTCACCCTTAAAAACTCACCCCCTTCCCCTTCCCGACCTCAGATCGCCCGTAAATTATTTTTCCTTTCATTTTTATAATATTATTCTTCTTTCCCAATGGGTTTCAACCTACTATTTTTTTTTTCACTTTTTATATTTATTATTTTTAAAGGCTTCTACCCTGGTCTAATAATACAGGCTTTGTTTATGACACCCTGGAGAAATGACCCGAGCCTTATCTGTCACGGAAACCACATACCAAATTCCAAAAGCATTAATATAATCCCAAACCACATATAAGTTTAAATATTTGACATGTCAGAGATGTTTTGCCCAAAATAAATTTTATTTTGGGCACAAGAGATCTTTTGATGTAGCCCGGCAAATGCTGTTGTCAGAAAAAAAGGATAATCAGAAGTACCAGTAGTGCCATCGAACTTCATTCAACGCACACAATTCGCGAATCAATAAAGCGAACTCATTGCTTTTAAAAGTACCTACACTGTCTTCTACGTTTTGAAATTCGAACGGTGTTTCGCTGTGAATTCGCAATGATTTACATTTTAAAAAACGCTAATTGAAACTTCTGGCTGCGAGAACATTCGAGAAACTCCTGCCTTTTGATCTTTAAATTAAGGATGTACGTTCAACCACACTTTTAATCAAAAACCTCATTAAACTGGAAACTGCGTAGTTCCAGAAGGAGGTATTTTGTGTAATGAGGGTTGGTTACATTTACTAGACACAAAGAGTTGTAATAAGTTCCGTGTTGATAAACAGTTTTCTGAATCAAGGCTTAGTATTTAGATGTCCTTGACATCATGTGCTCATTAAAGATGTCCTGAGTTCTATAAGAAGTGACATTCTATCAGCCATAATGATTGCATAAAGCCCAAAATGCTTGGGATCAACTAACCTTTTTTTTTTATTATTTTTTAGCGTGGAGAAATGCTCATGCATACTGCGCTACCACGGGGAGATAGCGCAGTTATGTGGGACTCTAACCCACTAAAACTCCACGGTGTCCTCCTGTGCCGCTTATGGCGGGAACACGGGAACGCGTTAGCATACATCCGCGAACCCGCCGCGGCTGTCCGTCTCCGGACCCTCCTCTGGGTTTTACCCCCATCACCGGCGCACCAGAACACACAGTACGCCGTGACCACCCCGGGGACCAAACCAGCACATGGGTACCAGACAACCCCGTGTATGGCACCCTTGGTCCCCCTGTGACGGGTCAGGACAGTGGCCCCGCCACCTACCACTTTTCGGCCGCAGGGGATAGGGAGAGCGGCCAGCGCTATACCGACACTCCTCCTCCCCTGCGGCCCCACCGCGTCCGCCATCAGACGGTGGCGACCCCGTGCAGGCCGCGGAGGGTAGGGCGAGCGGCGCACCGTAATACCGGCACTCCTCTCCCGCCGCGGCCTCCGACCCTCAGCCGCGATGCCTTTCATACCACATCGCGGCCCGCCTCAGTTGCGATGTCGCCTAGGCAACACCGCAACCTACATGTTGGCCGCTACGTCGTCGGCTTATCGGCAAAAGCCCTGACGAGCGGCCCCTCCTCGGGTTCCTCTTGGCTTCACCGTGGTTGTCCAAGCCACGGCTACTGAGCCCCCCCGCCTCGACAATGCGGGAACCCACCGGGGGGGGGGATCAACTAACCTAACCTAACCTAACACGTGGATAACTCTTGGTATTTTGAACTTTTTGATAATCGTTGTCGCTGACAAAATTTCACGTTTTCAACGACTGAAGGACTTGAAGTAAGAACGCAGAGCAGCTGTTGTCTCTAGCTGATATTAATTTTTTGTCATGCGGGATTACAATCATAAGGCAAATAATTAACATCAATGGACAATGGACAAACAAATCTGAAATATTTAATGTTATACACCAGCACCCATCCCTTCACACGGGTACACAGCTCTACTTGGCATCAGAATTATGTAAGTTGGCGAACTTCTCCAAACGAATTGGTCCACAAAAAGCTCTACTCCATCATCCTGATCGTCACTACTCCAGAGTATTATAAATCATTCCTTTAACAATAACCTAAGATTTAAGACTATTCTCAATTTATTAATGTTTAGAAGTTTAGATTAACAAAGGATCTGGTCCTTTGTTAATCTAAACTTCTAAACATTAATATCTCCAAATTCTTAAAACAACTTCAAACTCAAAAGTTTTATGAAATTGGGCAAACTATACCGACTTAGATATTATCTTAAAAACCAAAACTTATGATTTGAAATATCTGGGCTAGCTCTTATCTTTCCTTCAACAACTTTCAAGGTAAGAATAAGAATGAAAGTCTACGTGTTAAAAAAAAATAACACTCAAATTACCAAAATCGCTATATGTTTGACTATATTTGAGGAGTTTCCTCGATTTCTCTAGGATTCCATCATCAGATCCTGTCCTGATGACTATGGGACCAACTAGGAAGTATATACCCTTTCAAACAAAATAAGAATTTTTGAAATCGGTCCAGGTGTCTTTGAGTAATCGGGGAACATACATAAAAAAAGATGCCGACGAATTGAGAACCTCCTCCTTTTTTTGAAGTCGGTTAAAAATATAATTTATAGGCAGTATTTACTTCGACCTTTTTATATTAATCATTGATATACATAACCACTTGCAGAACATATCTGAAATAGAACACTCCCCCCTATCCCTTATTTCACCCCTATGTCACAAAAATATGAATAAAATACAAAAGGTCGGTTCCATACAACGAGAGAAAACGCACGCACACATAGACACAGAATAATTAATAGTACACAGAAACGCTTCACGTGCAGCGAGTGCAAGCGTAGTCGCGACCGGATTTTTTTTGAGATCACCTTAAGTACGCGTCTATGTTCGACCTTCTGTTTCTATTTTCCCCACATCTTAAGGGCCTACATGCGCTTTAGTGCCGTAAAACGGTTACTTTCTAAAGCATACTATTTAGTAACGGCTAGGTTAAAAGGTTTGAAAAAAATATATATTTATTATTGATTCATGTACATAATTTGGAACTCAAGGTTTTTTCGTGTAACTAATAGTTTTGCTTTAAAAAATAATTAACAGCACGATATTTTTTCGCAACTTTTGGAAACTCCTCCAAAACGACTTGGATGTTTAAACATATTTTTAGATAGACAGATTGGTGTTTAGAGGGTTGTGTCGCTCGCTGCTCCGCCGCGCTTACGTCCGACTAAGCGTATTCGCACGTGTTAGTGCAAATATTTACTTAGTTTGTGTATTAGTGTGCATTCACAGACTAGCTCGCTCGCCGCAGAGGACCCTTTTTAATCGTGCGCGTGGACGCTTTATTTTTAATTATTTGTGGACTACTTTTTTATGTGAATTTGTAAATACTTTTTATTTATATTGTGCATTGCGTAAATAAAACATAATGCCAAGATCAACTAATACAAGAACACTTGGAATTCTAAAGGCTAAGAAAATGCATCTGGTTAAGTAAGTACATACCTTCTTATTTTTTTTTATTTTTTTTTTAAAACTTTGCCTCCACTAGGAATTTCTTCCTGTATCGTGGGTGCGTTTACAAACATATAAACTCCCATACACAACACCCAGAGCCGGAACAACTATCTGTAGGTTATACAAATATTTGTTCCGTGCGGGAATCGAACCCGCGACACGCAGCGCAGCAGTCAATCGCTCAACCACTGCGCCAACCGTGCGTCAAAATTATTATATCTTATTTATACTCTATTCGCTGGGAGAAAAAGTAAACAAACCATAAAAAGATTTTAACTACAGTGTCTCCTTTGCTGTCACTAAAATCTAAAGTAAAATAAATATCGTGCACACTTTTCAAACAGTCAAACAATATTTTTTTATTTATAGCTCCATTTGAAATAACATTAGAAATTTCTACAACCCTTTTACAGTTTGTTCAACCAATTTTGAGTTCTATCCCGTAAGTATAAGGATAGCATAAAAAGCATAAACCTGTTACCAAAACTAACTGTTTACTACGGCTGCCATTTGTCATATCACCAACGCAATAGAATACAAATTCGATTGAACGAGCTGTAAAATGGGCTTATTTAATCGTCTAATGTTATCTCAAATGGAGTATAGCTGTATTTTACAACATTATCTATTTTTAATGTATAAACATAACGTATACGACATACGTAACATAAACGACATAAAAAAACCGGCCAAGTGCGAGTCGGACTTGTGCACGAAGGGTACCATTATCGGGAAAAACGGCAAAAAAATCGCGTTTGTTGTATGGGAGTCTCACTTAAATATTTATTTTATTATGTTTTTAGTATTTGTTGTTTTTGCTTCAACAGAAATACATCATCTGTGAAAATTTCAACTGTCTAGCTATTACGGTTCATGAGATACAGCCTGGTTACAGACAGACAGACGGACCGCGGATTCTTAGTAATAGGGTCCCGTTTTTACCCTTTGGGTACGGAACCCTAAAAAGCATTATCTCGAAAGCCTGCAGTTCGCAAGTATAACAAATTAAAGAGTGCTACAAAAGTAACCATTTTGCGATGTAATCCAAACATCCATACAAATTTTAAAAAGTCGGATTATAACCGTGTAACGTTAGGTTGTGTACAACAAGTTTTTCCCTCGGCAAATAGGGTATAAGTACTTCTTTAGCTTTTATTATCTGATGTAGAATAGAATATACTTTATTGTATATCAAAATAGTTAGACATCTCGACCATTTTATTTCGTAATTGATATTAAGTTATTACGAAATTGTTCTAGGAAATCTAGAATGAAATCATCAGAAGAATCGAAAGGCGAAGACCATAATCCGACAACATCTGGAATGGAAAGGAAAATGATGATGAGGAGAATCCAAATAAATAAAAAAGCTTTTTCCAAAGGAGTAGATTCGAACTACGTAAGAACATGCAAAAAACCTGATATGTTTCCTGAAAAAAAATCTCCAATTGTGTTACTGTTCATTGCCAGTTTATGAAAAAGATTTACAGAAAATGGTTAAAAGCAGGCAACTTCCATATTACAAGTTCCAACTTCAAAAGATAAACTCATCATCAATAAAAACACATTTGGTTTTATCAGATACAGGGACAGCTGCACATTGCAAATAAATCAAAATGTTTATTTGCAATTTGGTGTGAAGAATCAAAAGTCATGAAAATTGAGTGGATAGTAAGAGATAACAGTTTTTGGAAACGAAAAATAGAACCATAACTAGTTTAATTTTATATGGAATTTTTGCTTCCTGAGTTGGTAGATCCCAGGTTTCCAAGAAATATGAGAATAAGAGACTCGATAATTATATACAAAAAGCGATTAAAGAAAAAAATAACAAAATCGGCTCAAGAAAATGAAGAGCGAGGTATTGACCCAATAAATATTCAAGAAAAAAGCACAACACAAGATGAAGTGGAATCAAATGAAGGGAAGCAGAAAATCAGAAAACGGATAATAAATACAAGTTTTAGCAGAACAAAACTGTTAAAGAGTATTAAAATTTACGGATCTTTAGAATAACTGTGTTTTATTTGTAACCTTATATAGAGAGTATTGAATAATAAACTGTTACCACTAACGTTGCTAAAACTGGGTAAAGCACGACACAACTTATATGTCATTTGTGTGTGCTAAAAAGTCACTTAGACATATAAAAAACATTACAGGTAAATTACAAAATTTTAATTATGGGATCCAAAAAAACATTACATGATGAATCCAAGAAAAATGCACATAAGCATTATGAGCATTTTTCTTGGATTATGTCTCTCGCATATGGGGTATTTATTATTAGAACCCATTATCTATACCAATATTATTAAGAGGAAAGATTTTTTTGTTTGTTTGTTTGTACCGAATAGGCTCCGAAACTACTGGTCCGATTTTAAAAATTCTTTCACCTATGGAAAGCTACATTATTCACGAGTAACATAGGCTATAATTTTTACGGGGCGAAGCCGCGGGGGTCAGCTAGTTTGAAATAAGTTTATACGGAACCCACATTGCATGAGTCCGGCTCGCACTGTGCCGGTTTTTATGTAAGTTAGTAATTACAGTCTTGATTAAAATTAAATCATTTCTAAAGTTTTGAAGATTTTTTTTTATTCAGTATAGGCTCGCGCTTGACCACTATCTCATCTGATGGTAAGCGATGATGTGGTCGACAGTGGAGCACGCTTGCCTAGAAGTTACCTATGCATTTGAAAGAGGCTAGGGCCGAGTTTCTCACCGCTTGGATGAATTTTCAACAGCCAATCACAGCAGATAACGCGTGCTTGACAATTTGTCACATTAATTCTGCGAAAATTTAGATGTGAGAAACTCGGCCTAAGTAACTGGATAATTATGACTTTATGCTGTATTATTATTTATAATTATATAACATTCCAGATTGAGTTTTTTTAACGTAATTATTTTAAATTACCTACTTAGTATTTTTAAACGAATATAATACCTTAAAACATCAGAAGCCGATCGTAAGCTCAGAGCAAGTTTATTTTGACTGTGCTAACTCAGCCGGCATAATTACAGACACACTAGAAAATCAATAAAACGGGCGCCATAAATGGTCGCTTGCTGGTCGAGGCTTCCACGAGGCGTTGCTTCCACGCATATTCTTTGATCGCAGTTCGCACTCGCTATGTATGCGTGAGCCGTGCCGGTGTGTGAGTTTAGCTTCGCCGGGATGCTCAAGGCCATTGGGGCATACTTGCGCCTTAAGTGCACGTTAGAATTTTTATCAAATAAGGGACTTTACTCGTATTATAATTAAGGTCCTATTTTATTTATCTAATTAAGATAATCTGTATTAAGGACAGTATTTCTCCTTTGAACCTCGAAATAGTTTCGAATTGGTTCCAGGTTGCCTGGAAGAGATCGCGGCAAGCGATAAGTTCGTCCATTGTATATTTTTTAGTTTCTTTTATTCCTGTATTTTCTGGTGTACAATAAAGTACCTATAAATAAATAAATAGTTTCGAAAAAGTCCTATCATAAAGTGTTAGTGCGTATAATGTGAGTGGTTGTGATTGGGTGGTAAATTAGTGATACTTTGTAGAGTTACAAAAGAGTTGTGTAGAGTTTTGCTAAATTTAGATTGCTTTTATTACAAATTTAGATTGTGAATAAGATTTATGACATATTTAAAGCTTAACGAACGGTTTTAAAATACAGTCTCTGATTGTCTGACGTGATAAAATGACAGCTATGACAGTTCGACAGATGTTCTCGATAAGTGAAGGAAAATGATTGTGAGAAAATCCTTCAAAGTATTTGGAGGGAAAATGCTAAGAATGCTTGTTTGGCGAGATCAGCAAAATAATACGTTTTTCTTATTATAAAGATTTGCAGATTAGGTAAAAAAATGTATTTAATTCTATTTTGGAATATTGTTTTTTTTAAACTTGTCGTCATCTGTCCATCAGACCGAATCGGATTAGAACAATGGTAATTTCTATTGTGTCTGGAAATGGACAGTTGAAGGTGTAATAAAAAGTTAATAATTGTAATTATTATGGAGTAAAAAAAAAATACATATTTCATCTACCTATCTAATAACGCTAATAAAGCCAGTTGGACAGATATTTGACTACCCAGCATTCAGTATTTGAACCTAATTCTCAGCATCAGGTGAAAGCTTGCAATCAGATCAATTATGAATTCAGAAAAATATACAAAGTACCTAAATGTTGATAAATAACAAACCCAACAGACAATGTACTTAAGTCGGTATAAAGTTCATTCATCGTTATTACAGTGGCGACCTTTTCTGAGCAAATTGTCACGCAAAACCAGCACGGTCTTATCTCCAAAATCTCTCAGCCTTAAAGAATCACAAGCGAAATTTCTTGTAAATATTACAAGTTGAAATTATGGTACGTCATGTTATGTTCGTCCCCCGGCTGAGCTAATTGGACCGGATAACGTGGGACAACGAATAATCCTTGTCTTGCCGACGGTGCCTAATTTGACTTTAGGTGTTGTCAGTATGTTCTCCTTACTTGGTTTTGGGGATTTTTTTATTGGTGAGACTACTTTTTCGGACAAATTGTCTTTTTGTTTTTCGTGTAAAACAAAAAAGTAAGTAGGACAGTTTAAGTAATACTAAAATTTCAAAAGTTGTTAACTTTGAAATGTTTTAGTAAGTCATTCAACGTTACGTTTGCATTAATATTTATTTTGGAGAATTTGGTTTACTAATTATTATATAGATACACTCGTTCAAAATTCACAAAAAATAATAAATAAGTACTTCTTTTTCCTCTCGAATAAAACGTGTGGAATAAGTGCTTTTTCTACGAAATATTATGAACTTTTATTACAAAAAACAGTTTTCAACGGTAAAATTTTAGTACCTGCATTAGGTTTTATCATAAAATTAATCGTGTCTTCATTTTAGTCCATTAATAATACATATTTTGCACTATAGGAGCTCAAAAAGCTTCATAAACAAACAGTATATTTTAAAATTAAAATAAAACAAACACCAAGACATTTAAAACTGTGCAAGCAAACCCGGGCTTAGATGACAGTTGATATATTCTCCCTGTAGAATTAAGACATGGTGTATAATATTCGATATAATTTTGGGATATACGTCTCTAATTTTGCGTAACACGACGAATTCCACACTCGGAAATTAAATGGAACTTATGTGGAAATATTAAAGCTTGGTATCAATTATTATATTAGTATTGGAGCTGTGTGAGTTTGACTTATTAATTTCAGCTGACTTTTATAAATGAAGAAGTAGGTAGGTAGGTGTTTAGTGTTTACTTATAACTTCATCAAAACATTTTATAACTCACATTGATGAGTAAAACAATTGTTTTCATTGGTGGATGGGTTGACGAAAATTGTTTATCTTCAAACGTTATTCGCTCAAAAATAAATATTTGTGAGTAGTGAGTAGCTAGAATGCAAATTTTATTCACAAGCAGGCAGAAGAATGCTGCTATCCTGTTTTTTGAAATCGCTAGACGGCAAAAGCAAACCCTAATCAACGGTGACGAAAACATCTAACTTAAAGAAAACATAACTTCACTTACAACAAAATAGAATATTATTTATTATTATATACTTTATTGTACACCACTAAAACATACAGGACAAACATTTACAAAAACAATTGTACAATGGGCGGTCTTATCGCACTAGGCAATCTCTTACAGACCACCTAACACAAATAAACGCGGCAAAATTTCTCAGAAAGCAAGACCTAATTAGATGCTCAAGAACCTTTTACAATACATAATATTGCCTAGCCTTAGTATTTAAGTAAACTACTAGGTCATTTGTTCCCTAATCCAGACTAAATCGACCTTAGTACCAGAAATAGATAGGTACAGAAAGTCGGCCTCATTTAACAAGCGAAAACAGGCGCATGCACACATAGACGTGTACGTACGGCCACGTACGGCGATCTGAAACAATTGCCGCATGCGGGTCATGCGCTAGTGCGCTTGCATTCGCTTTACGTGAAGCGTGTGTATGTTTGTGTGCGTTTTCGTCCGTTGTATTGAACTGACTTTTTGTACCTATCTACCTATTCTGTGATAGTATCCTTTGTATGTTCCCAGCAAACACTATCCCAAAGGTTTACAAAATAAGGCTAACTAGACTAAAGACCACATTTTCTTTACATCTACAGATCTTAGTCGAAGAAAATAGCCTGAAATAACCTTAGCTAATTGCGGGCAATATAAGCCCTCTGGAAATGAGAAATCCTCTGGCAATAGCCTGCGAAATTAGCTCATTATTTCTACATTCTGTATGTTTGCGGTAAACGGTCAAACTTTTTTGTCAGGCTATTTTATTTTGAGGATCATTTGGTTCATTTTGAATGAATCGTATGATTGTTAAAAAACACCAAAAAGTTGATTAACATACAAATACTAACTCACAAAAGGCCAATTAATATTTCGTACTAAATTTATTATTTTAACGGGGAAAACGACGTTGGCGACTTTCGGTATGTTTAACAATACACTTGTATTCCGTGAAGAGATCCACAGAGTTGTATAGTACACTAACTTGAATTTCAACTTTTCACTTGAAAACAATTTCTTTTCGTATTAACTTACTTATGATGAAGATCGCTGGCGGGATCGCAAGAGGTATCGTAAAACAGATGACGAATAGGACTGAAAGATTTTGAAGTGGAGACCGTGTACCAGAATACGCAGCTTTGGAAGGCCGCCCAATATGAGACCTCGTGAGGGCTGCCGGAATCTGTTGGAAACGAAAACGGCAAAACTGGTGGAAATGGCGACGCCTGGGTGAGGCGACTACGTTTTTCAGCTGAATGTAGTGATGCTTCTGATATCATTGTAAAAGTCTCAGGTGAAGAAAATCTTATTCGTCTTCTTTATTAACATAAAACGAAAGTATAACTTAAAACAGTCTGAATTCAGGTCTTTGCATAGCCTAATAGTTAGTACATGTTTTATTCAGCAGTTACGTAAGTACCAACGTAAGTACGTACAATTATATTGTCAAATGTTTTGTGAGTGTAATGCCAAAACGTAACAAAAATACCTTGTATCATTAAAACTCTCTCAGAAAGTAGAAAGTAGATAGGTAGTTGTGATTGAATCATGAAGATGGTTCACAAATAAATTGCTGTCCTTTGTAAACCAGTAACAATAAAATAGTTAAAAGCTCAGATTTATTAACAGCAATATCATTAATCAAAACTTACAAGAAAGGCTGATCGTATGCACTCCCGAACAAAGGAAGTCTGTATTATTCGTAACAACGCAAAAACTACAAGTAACCAATCAAAAGAGAATAGTAGGTACTGGTTGCCCTACTTACCCCATTATAACGAAATATATACAGATATCGGTCACAGAAAAGGTTTTTATTTGAAACCAAAAATCATAATAAGGATGATTTGCCAAAAAAATCATAAAGAATGAAGAATCTTAACAACAGTTAAAACAGTGGTCAAACACAACCCTATTAGTACCTAGTACAAAAACCGGCCAAGTGCGAGTCGGACTTGCACACGAAGGGTGTCGTACCATTATCGCAAAAAACGGCAATAAAATCACGGTTGTTGTATGGGAGCCCCTCTAAAATATTTATTTTATTTTGTTTTTATTAATTGTTGTTATAGCGGCAACAGAAACACTTCATCTGTGAATATTTAAAAATTTTAGCTATCACGGTTCATGAGATACAGCCTGGTGACAGACAGACAGACGGACAGTGGAGTCTTAGTAATAGGGTCCCGTTTTTACCCTTTGGGTACGAAACCCTAATAACCGGCGGAAAGTTCAGTAACTGATGTTCAGTAAAGATCATTTCGAACCTCACTCAAGCAAGTGAAAAAATCCAAAGCGAACTTATTTTGTTTTACAAGTAAATTTTCACAATTTAAAAACCCCCGACACATTTATCTTGCGAAAACACCCCGATTCAAACAGTAAAATGCCCATAACTTTTGAACGGATGAACCGATTTTATTCATAGCTAAGAACACTCTCGACAAAATTACCTTTCCAACAAAAAAAATTAAATAGAAATCGGTTTATCCGTTTAGGCGCTATGATGCCACAGACAGACACACAGATACACAGATGAAACTTATAACAACCCTCTTTTTCCGGCGGGGGTTAAAAAGATAATCATTGCGGATTCACAACAAGATACCGTTCGAATTACAAAGAAGCGGTCGTGAAAGCCATTTTAAAACCGAAACGATAGATCTTAAATTAGCCACAATTTTCAATTGTATAAAATTTCCTAAAATAATCTTTGACGTAACAAAATTAAGCGGAACCATCTTATTCTTAGAATTTTCCTTTAAAATGTACTTTTTTCATTATAAACAAAGGCTTTACAATCCTTTCACCTTTCAAAATCAATACAGGCTTTTAGTACCCTTTGGGGTCCCTGATTACAACGTCAAAAGTAGACACCGTTAACACACATGTCGGGTTCCGTATAATTATCGAAAAATAGACTTCAAAAATGTTCGTTAAAAGGCAACGAGACTGCAGATGTATGTTTAATTTATGATTTTCAGAATTTTTTAGGTGAAGGAGGGTAGATGGATATTTATATGCGCAGCTGAAGCTTGGTAGATTGATTTTGATAAATTTTAATAATATACTTTTGAAAACAAAATCAATAAAGCTTCTTAGCCCCTATGATTTGAATATATTAACTAATGTTAATAACTTTGATTTCAAGCTTATCTGATGACCCTTAATTATATATAATAGAAAATTAGGGTTATTTAATGTTAATATAATTAATAATAATTTTAATGAATAATTTTGCCACATTTTATTGCAGACCATATGTTATTTAGAGGCCATAATGCCACCGTATTTCGTTCAAGCTCACTCACTTTTCGATATACAACCCTCATTGGCAGGTAACATTCAACAAAATAGAAAACGCGGCACACACTTAGCATTCCGTAGAGACACCCCGGGATTCAGGATCCCGCGATTACATTTCCTCAGCATACATTACATATTTTTTTTCAGAATCTGCAAGCAGAATCATAACACACAGGCAAGTGTAGGGTAGCGTAGGGTAGTGTAGGGTCGGGTAGGTTAGGGTAGGGTAGGGTAGGGTAGTGTAGGGTAGGGTAGGGTAGAGTAGGGTAGGGTAGTGTAGGGTAGGGTAGGGTAGGGTAGGGTAGGGTAGGGTAGTGTAGGGTCGGGTAGGGTAGTGTAGGGTAGTGTAGGGTAGGGTAGGGTAGTGTAGGGTCGGGTAGGGTAGGGTAGTGTAGGGTCGGGTAGGTAGGGTAGATAAATGTTTGGTCTTTTTATGGCAAAACAAAGTTTGCTGGGTCAGCTAGTTTTTTATATAAAGTTTTTATATAGTTTTTATGAATCAAACCAACTAGGGGATTTTAAAACACAGGCAAACAATCTGCCTTTCGATGCCGATGCAGCGGGATTAGTGCGTTTGTTCGACACGCTGACAATAGCCATCGCACATTAGGGTGAGGCCAAACGAACGTAATTATATGAGTAGTGCGTGGCGTTTTTTGAATCACATAATTTACATTCTAATGGAACATTTTACTTATTTTGCTTCGCCGTGTGGTACAATCAGAACTTAAGTATGAATCCGAATACAACGTAAATGCCGCGACCCACAGCTCAAAAAATTACGTTCGTTTGGCCTCACCCTTAGCCGACACATTACGCCGACGCGGTGTTCTCACATTTGAATGTTCAGTATAAATAAACGTTTGAATAGGGAATCTCGTATGAACTGAATCTAAAATAGCGTATTGAATTAGAATTTGAAAAGCTTTAAAATACAGGTATTAGTGTGAAATGCTAGTTGTACAAAGTACTTTGTACGTTACAATGTAGTTGTACCTAATTTTCGAAGTGGAACGCCGGAGAAGCTTGCTTTATTAGAATTCTCGTTCCTACATAATCTGATTTAGGATTTGTTCAGGCATTTCTGCAGAAGGTATTAATTCTAGAATCGAGAGCAAGGCTTTCGCAGCTTAGTTGCAATACTGTAGCTTTATGTATATCAATTTCACCTCTATATATTATTAGTTTAGTTAGACGATAAAGCCTGATTTAGCAACACGACGTATCTATTACAGTTCAAAACTGAACTTATTGCGATCACCATTTTTTACACCATCCATCAGTATATAAACATATCCACTTGTTAAAGTCTTACAACATTTATGTAAACAGTTACATATTATGGCAAACATAAATTAACTAAAACAGATCGCCTTATTATTTTTTTAAACCCTCGAGTAATATTGAAAAAAAACCTTATTACCGGTATACCGGTACCGCAAACCTAAAATTATGGCGGAGTCAAAATGACCTTTAACATAATGCCAAGATTTGGACGCAATACTGGAGAGAAAGGTTCCTCTTTTGTGTAAATAAAGATCAATTAAATTACTTTTTGTTTTATCAAGAAAAAAAGAAAAAGGTTGAGGTAACGATACTTGGGAATATTCAAAGGCTCGAGAGAAAGTGACATTCTAACAGAGGAAATGATAATCAAAAAGCGCAAATTGAATCGGATTCCGATAACCGGTTAAGGGTCTCCTGCACCATCTGCATTTAATGTGTCGAGTAGGCTAACTGCCAGTCAAAGTCACCCGTTACCTTATGTGCGATTTTCACGACGTTCGAGTTGCACTAATTATAAGATTAACTGACCCATAACTTACTTGCAACGAAATCTGCCCATTAACGTGTTGACCCATTAGTTAAAAGATGTCCGTTGTCATTTTGTGTAGATTATTTTACAGTTTATTAATAAAAATGGATTTATTTAAATTGATTGATCATCAATTGGATGAATTAGAACATTCTACGACGCAACGAGTACCTAGGATTGGTGTATTTAAATGCCGTGTTGATTATTTTACGGACTTATATCACTAATATTTTGTTAAATTTTTCTATTGAATTATGCAGTAAACCAAGTGGTTAACCGTATAAAACATAAAATAATCCATAAATCGAAAGATGATAGGTATTTGAACAAAAGGTAATTCAGTTCTCTCTTTTTTAACGTTATCCATGCTAAATAAAGTAACATATTAAAACCACATGCATACCAAACCAGACGCAAAAACACCATAAATAAAAAAAAACAAAATAAATAAAAAGTGTTTATATGCGCCAGGAACGACGCATATCATAGAAAAACGTACAAATGAGTATTGACATCTGGCAATGGCATTTGACGAGTAAAATTGACTGATTTGTGACGGCATTAACTTAACCAGTAAGTGGTTAACCGAAGCTCTATTTTCGTTTGTGAAATTGATAAAATAACTACTCGATACTTGTAACTTTTACATGCCACTTAACTTTAACTAATCAACGCTTTACTTGGAGATTGTGAACAAGGCCCTAAGAATAATAGGCGGAATAGGTCCAATATTGCAGTCCGGCTATTAACACTTTTATGTAACTATTCGGGGAGCTCGTATGTATTTTTAAGTGTCATATTAACCAAATTATTTTCACGTACCGGCTTAAAAGAGTCCACTTTTTTGCCCCATTGAGTTCCTGGATCGATTGTTCCTAGGTAGGTACAGCTAGCCAACACTTCAGTCTTGGCAAAACCTCAAGATAAAAGAATTTATAGTTCCGAATTCTAAAAGATGACTTATTGTCAAGGCAGGGATAGAACACAAAGAGGTTTGATAGAAAGGCGTCTGTGCTGGCCGCTTTATTTTTAGCACTTTTATCTTACTGGCTCGTAATTTTATATATTTTTGGTTTGAGAACATAAACTACCATTTTGGTATGAAGAAATTGAACGGCTTCGTTAAGTAGAAAGGCTAGACAGTTAACTTATTGGCTGATTCAGCTATTACCTATTGCTACAACATATACTCTTACTCGTAATTACAGTATGTATGTTATATCAATCTATTTATAACCGCTAATCTATGTAATCGATTTTGATAATTTTCCTTTAAGGAAAAGATTACCTAAAAAAGAAAAATACTTGAAGTTATTAAAATCTTCTTTTAAGATAAGACAAAACAAATCTAGGGCCAGAGGCACTAAAGCGATTTTTGTAGCGTCAGTAACAACTATTACTGAAAAGTAAAAAAAACACTCATAATATTTTGAAATCGTTACTGCTGATCGAATGTCACGTTTATGCGATTTACATTTTCACATTTGCACGTTGATACATTTTACAGCGGATTGAATTTTTGACGAGAAAATTTTTCTAATCATTAAAACACCCTAATCCCAAGAAGATTCAACTAAACTAGATTTATTCGATTATTGAAATAGCATTTAGTAATCCATCGCTATTCCTCGCAACGCTGACAAAACGCAATTAGTCACCACTACTCATTCAGCATAGATATTGCCTACGCAGCCGAAATACTGACATACGATTAGATTCGCGACCACGATACGACCGCTTTATGTATTTTGATGGTATTATGTTATAGAGGCTTGACGTTTTCAAAATATTTGAAACAAGGATATTTTTTTAAATATGAACTTGGTAAACTGGTAGAACTTGCGGTGGTGACATATCATTCATTCTCATCTGAAGAGAAAGCTTAATGTGTGGTTTATATTCTAATAGCTTTAGACAGCCGCTTCGCCCACGCGAAATACGAGATTATATGAAGGGAAAGGATACTTCCAGAATTGATAGTGCCTTCTATTCTAATACTCTCTGTTTTTTTTTTAAATCAAGATTCATACAAATATAATCAGCCACTGAGCCGTGATGGGATGTGTTTATCCAGGAATTTATTCACTTAGTGTAGTCCTTTTAAGTTATTGAACAGAGAACTTTTACAAAAATTCGAATTTAATATTTTCTAAATTAATAATAAATCAATTGTGGCTGAGAATAACTACTTTATGGACGCCAAACTAACATAAGAAAGCCCCTCGAAGTTATATGTTATAGTAAGCTGTGGTACGCTAAAACTTTATAGCAGTTTCCATATTGGATAATTATAAAAATTGTTGGTAACACGAGTCCAGAAATCTGTTGACTGACATAACCTGTTACTGCCATGGCTGTCAGATAGCTGTGGTCACATATAAAATATGCTGGACCCGCACGCACTGCAACCGCATCTGACAAGATTTGCCGCGGCTGACCACAATCCAGTTTGAAAAGGGTAGATAAACTTCCTTTAAAATGAACAAACAAACTAATATACCTAACACTCTATTAAAACCATTTACCCAAAGAAAGCAGCTACATCACTAAACGGTAATGATTGCCAGTAAAATTGCCAAAATGACAAAAATAACCCAAAAATACCTAAAATATTTCTCAAAAGGTACGCAAATGACATCTCCATACTTTTTGCTCCAATTTCGGCTGTTTCAAACAGTTTTTAACTCTTGGAAAGTTGTGTGGGAAGGGATTATCCTTTTAGACTCCTTTCAAAATAATTGGTGTATTAAATTGTCTTATTCGAGAGATTTGAGGGTTATACTTTATGTTATAAGCTGAAACTTTTGTTGGGAGTGATTTAAATGGTAAGTTTTAATTAATTGGTAAGGCTTTCAAGTACTGCCATCATCATCATCTTCCTGTCGCTATCCCATAATAGTCGGGGTAAGCGGAAAACGTTTTTCTTCTTCTATTTCTATGTCACTGATAATCAGTGAATAAACTTACTTTAAACGGAGAATTTTCATTTTTTTAGGTAAGCAAAGTCAAGAGTTAAAATCTGTTATAATAAAATATCCCAACGTGAAAAATGTTTGCACATCAGCGAGTTTTAATAGTTACAATATACATTAAATTAACGCGGAGCTCTAAAAATATGTAGCTGGATTTTTTGGGCAGTCTGCCAAAATGGCGGATTTACCGGTAAACAGAAATATATAATGAAGCTGCATGCTTAAATCATTTTTATTGTTGCGCAGACAAGAAAGTATGCACATACAGTACTAAATTAATTGTGTGGACCTGTTGGGCAATGGTTGCAGATATCTGTGTGGTAACCTGTGGCCTACTTGTGTAAGTGAATTCTGCAAGGCAAAGAGGCTTTCATCTCGCATGTGATAGGTCGATTGATGGGGTCAAAACCCTTTGTATTGCCGAATTCGCTTACGCAATTAGGCTGCTGGACTTTGCAGCAACTTATTTTGTAGTTTTTGGGCTACATCAATCTCGGACGAGTCCTCCGTGGCAAATGCCGAGCTGACAATGCTGAGCATCCCGAGAAAATGATATCTTTTGAATTTTATTCGTGTAATTACTTAGTGTAATTAATTTTTAAAGTTATGTCTAACACGAACAAAAAAACGACACTTGCACCAGAACTACTGGGCGTTTTTAATAAAATTTTCACCATCTCAAAGACCATTTAATTACGTACATTTGAGCTCAGGTTCTTTTTTTAAGTCTTATAGGAAACGTACAAAAATCTACTGAATTTTGGGTAACGCGGGTGTGAAACGAGTGCGTGTTCTGTTCTACACCTCCATCTATACTAACAAGACCATTTAGACATTTCTGTCTTAAGACCTAGATGATCGATGGCACGAACATTGTCTTATGAAAAGGATCAAGTCGGATCGTAACGAAATTGAATGCGTCAATGCCAGCTTATCGAGACCAAGTGCTATCAGGATTCGTATTCCTTATATTTGCGGCAAGGGAGATATACTGCTCTGTACTCACAGTAGATGTAGATGGTTGAGTGTTTGGAATGAAGTGTAAGAGCAAATATCTATTGGGCATGGATTTTGTGGCAAAAAAGTAAGTGTGTACACACTACATATTTTTATACTTTAGCAACTAGCAAAATATGTAGTGACTTTTTTGTCACTATAGTTCTCGACAAACTTCTTGGCCGCCCCCCTGAAGTTAGTTACAATGTCTGCGCAGTAGTAAATCTCATACAAAAACAGCACCGTTTCGTCGCTTGTGCATCGGAAAGTCAACTTCAGGCGACCCAGAAGTTTGGCGAGCACTATATCTATAGCAATCAATCAATGTTTTTCTTCACAAAATCAAGATTTATTTATTTTTAAATGTTTGGCAGTAGGTAGTGGTTCATTTACGAAAATTATTTACCAATAGAACGCTAAAATGTTAAGTTAGACTATCGCTGATTTAATAGACGATTTTTTTCCGGCAAATTATCAATTCTTGTGGTATATATATGCCACGCCAGGGTAGCCGCGGGTAAACTAGTGTCAAATACAACCAACAATAACCACCAACTATTGAAACACTTTGAGCTCAAACCGCTAATTACCATCATAATAAGCGCTTCAAGCTACGTTGCTATTCTCATTATAGACATAACAAGGAAATCTGCTAACTCTACAAGCGAACAGCTCGAAAATACACCAGTGTATGACTGGGCTCTACAGCCGGAATAATTTTAGGAAGTTTGTGGCCTGAGTTACAGTTAAAGTAAGTACGGTATGTAAAAGTGTGGATATTAGTGGTTTTTAAGATTGTCTAAAAAGAAGATTAAATTGTTTTATTAGGAGTACTCAGGTACTGCAAGCCGTTTCTTTACTTTCATGGTTTGGAAGATAACTGAATTTGTATTTTTTGTTTTTTTTTGTTTACTTTATTATTTAATTGTTATTAAAATTCAAAGTGAATTTATCATACAAAGACTAGTGAACACAAATTTCTGTCTAGACCTTGTAACATTGAGAGCGTTCGTGAATCGCCCTAAAACTTTGGATAGTTGGTAAAAATACAACATAACAGTTCTTCGATACCTAAAGGAAGATGATCGTTAATGTATTTATATGAATGAATATTATGCCTATTAGTATGAATACCCATGTCAAAAACTTCAATTTAGTACAAGAAAACATGAAATAAAATTTCTAATTAATTTCAAGCTGTCACAGCAACATTTTTTAAGTTATTATATTTTTTTATTATACACACATCAACACGGTCTAGGGATATTTCATACTCAATTAAATAACTCGAAAAGTACTGGCCGCATTGGAATCTTTTATACACCGATTTGTTTGTAATTTATCTTAGACTAATTCCAAATTCAAATTTTTGAAAATTCTTTTGTTTCGGTGGCATCAAAATGTCTTGATGTGTAGGAGAGGGAATTTTCATTTGTGCGAAATTAAGAAAACAATACGAATTACGTTTAGTTAAAGATTTTTACATTTTTAAACGAAAGATAAAGTTAAAATTGAGGTATTGTAGCCATGCAACGCCAACATTTGACGAGGGCGGAGATGTTACGAGCTGTGGGAATGCTGGAAGCTGGGTCTGTTCAGCGTCATGTTGCTGAGGCCATAAGGACCCACCAAAATGTAATTTCAAGATTGTGGACACGCTATCGTGCCACAGGTGAAGTAGCGGAGAGGCACCGGGGGCCAAGTCGCATCACTACCCCCAGACAAGACCCCATTGGTCCAAAAGCTGCGAGTAGAACACCAAGTGCTTGTGAGTGACCAAACTGTAAGAAGGCAACTGCATGAAAGCAATCTACACTCTCGTAGACCACTCCGGATCCCACCTTTACGGAGAGGCAATCGTGGACGACGATTAGAATGGTTTCGGAACCACGTGGACTGGAGCCGTGAGCAATGGTCCAATGTGCTGCTCACGGATGAATCCAGGTTCGGCTTCCATCCAGATTCACGAAGGACGCGTGTTTGGCGAGTTCCTGGACGATGGAGCCGTCTTCAGAACCCTCAGGAAGTTCACCCATACCAAGGAGGAACAATTATAGTTTGGGCAGGAATTCGTCTTGGAGGACGGATGGATCTCGTTTGGGTGCGGGGCAATATGACGGCAGAACGATACGTCCAACAGGTGCTGGGGCCCGTAAACTTGCCCCACAGAACACAAATGGGGCAAGATTGCCTGCTCATGCACGACAATGCCCGGGCACACACGGCGAGAACGGTAGCAGCTTGGTTACATACACACAATGTTAGGGCCTTAGACTGGCCTGCTCAATCGCCAGATCTAAATCCCATTGAGCATGCGTGGGATATGCTGCAAAGAAGAGCTCTGAAGGAAGTTCCTGAAAATCTGGCTACAGAAGATCAACTTTTTGCGCACCTCAGAAGGACATGGGACAATATTCCGCAGCAAGACATTGACAACCTTCTTCTGAGCATGCCGAATCGTTGCCGATGTGTTATGAACATCATGGGCGCTTTCTCAGACTACTAACTTCAAGTTTATAAACACAAATTAAATGATTTTTGTTTTTTTAGTTTTTACTCATAAATTAAAAGTTAATTCATGTACGGTTTCCGTCTATGCTTCATTTTTAGGGTTCCGTACCCAAAGGGTAAAAACGGGACCCTATTACTAAGACTCCGCGGTCCGTCTGTCTGTCTGTCTGTCTGTCTGTCTGTCACCAGGCTGTATCTCATGAACCGTGATAGCTAGACAGTTGAAATTTTCACAGATGATGTATTTCTGTTGCCGCTATAACAACAAATACTAAAAACAGAGTAAAATAAATATTTAAGTGGGGTTCCCATACAACAAACGTGATTTTTGTGCTGTTTTTTGCGATAATGGTACGGAACCCTTCGTGCGCGAGTCCAACTCGCACTTGGCCGGTTTTTTTTTTTCCATAAAATCCTGAAATTTTAATCGAAGTACCTTAACCATTATAAAAAAATGGTAGAATATTAAATAACGTATCTTTTAAATATATACATGTCCCATAAATAATTAACACATTGATAGTAATTCGCTTTTTTAAAAATATCCCTAGACCGTGTTGATGTGTTTATATCTATGGCTGGCGTTGGACTACTATCTCACCTCATGGAAAGCAATGAGGTGGTCGACGGTGAAGCAGGCTTGCCTAGAAAAAAACTATTCACTCTTGACTGAAAGACCCCTAGATTGTAGCTATCGGGAAACAGACTCCGGCAGGGAATGCCCCTCCTTAGCTGTACGCATAATAAAAGTGACCCCAAAACGTTTAGTGCGTATGGGTGGGATGTCCACCATGTACCGATGACGCATCGCCGCACGTCTGGTAGTCCGATGGTAGAACGGGCTGGGCAGGATTAAATCATGCAATTCTGTCGCACACTCCCCGAAATTTAACCGATAAAAACCGACAAGCTGGCAACTCGGCGACCATGTTCAAGGCTCTAGAGCTTTGACTTGACCAGTGCCTCATTACCGATGAGTTTCTTGGCCCACCTTTCGATCGACTCTAGTGCATCAAGCTGGTATTTGGCAGATCCGTCCCAGAGATGAGAACAGTACTTCATGCACGATCGAATTTGCGCTTGATACAAGTTGAGCAGCTGTTCCGGCGTGAAGTACCTTCTCACCTTTGCAAGGATCCCCAACTTTTTGGAAGCCAGCTGAGCCTTAGCCTCAACGTATGGCCCAAAATTGAGAGTCGATGTCAACGTAACGCCAAGAAGCTCAAGATGGTCCGTTATTGGCACGGTTATATCACGGAAAGGTGGAGCCGGGTGAAATTGGCTCTTTTTAGCGGTAAAAAGACACGCCTGGGTTTTAGCAGCATTCAACTTGACCAGATTGGCATGGCCCCATTCGGCGACTGCTTGCAAGCAACATCCAAAGAGCTGTACATAAACTTGCTCAAATTCAGGCCCGTGTACGCCAAAGAGAAATTTTAACAATCCAATGCTTAAGTACGGCGAACAACTTTCAGGAAGCTCTAAATATACTGGTTCTAAATTAATTATGAGGAAGAAACTAAATTCTACTGACCTTTTGGCGTCGGTCCAACGATTCCAAAAGTGTTCGGTCTTAGTCCGATCATGGTTTTATGAATATTGGAGCGGTTATTGCTGTGTGGTCAGATATTGAGGATAAAGCTTAAGAGGAAGGTGGTTCAGACGATATCGGTTGGAAACTGGGTATCAATAACCTTTTGGATATATAAGATGGTTTTGAAGAACTTGATGTTGCTGTCGGTAAGAATAATGGACCCTTTTCTATGCAGTTTAAAAAGGTAGGCGTTTGGGATTGTCCTAACCCTTTATTTTGTTCTTGTCTTTAAGGTTTCCCAACATGTGATGATTCGCATTAACGTAATAGTCAAATTACAGGTAATAGTCGCAAAACAATACCGAGCTACAAAATATGGAACTCGGTGTTCCATATTTTGTAGCTCTCATTGCTCAAAAAGCTTAAAATTAGTAGTGGGCTGAGCTGGCCCCATCTATTGTTTGTCCAATAAGCTGGGGGCCTATAAGCCATAGTAACGACATAGCCAGAAGTCGTTATGACAGACTCCGAAGAAGATGCAAAATGAGTTGGACCAAACAAACGATCGGTTGTCCAACAACTGTGACTTAAATAGTGTCTTTCTCTCCTGAAAATTCTCACATTATTTTAAACTAGCTTTTGCCAGCGGCTTCGCCCAAAAGCAGAAAATAACCGCACGGCAACGTATAACCAGGATGATAAGTATGTGTGATACAAGCCATGATCGGCCCATGTTCCAAATCTGTTAAGCTGTTGAGGCATGATCGAATATCCAAACATACAAACTTTCGAATCTATAATACCTACCTATAAGTAAATAGTATGATAGTTTAGTAAGAAATCTCTGCTACTATTTCAAAAGACAAAACATGAAAAAAACATTCATTAATCAATGAAAAAAAAATCGTCTTTTACTAATATTCTCAATAAGCAAACATCCTCTCAAGTAATTGCTATGAAGCATAACGGCACTTCGTGCAAGCACTCGAAAGGCTAATTGCGAGTGTAATAGTTTCCAAAAAAAAATATGGCAGGCGATACAAACATATCTCTTATATCTAAGTCTATTTGGTAGGATGCCAGTGGCGTGGATGTACCATAAACCACGTCTGGGCAGCTTTTTGTTGGATCACATTGGTATGTGTTGACTTCTCAGTTTTAGTGCATAGCTCCACTCAAGGCTAGTTATGTTCAAATTATGGAAAACAATCATTTGATGCAGTTGCAATTCTTTACCTTCAATGTACCCTGTGCAGTTAGTCAAGATCCGAAACACTCTATTCTCTTGAAATTGGGCTGTTGGGTAGTCGATAAAGTTAGCAAGCTTAATATTAGCCTAATATGTTGGTACTTGAGCAGAGCAGAGGTGGATTATTTCTTCACCTAGCCTACGATTACTGCTAATTCCCCTTCACGGAGAGGAGGTTTGTGTCCCAGCATTAAAAAAGGCTGATGATGATGATGATAATGTAATGATAATACCTTAACGTTATTGTGGATAAAGTTGTATTCAATATTATTTCAGACATTAAAATGTTTTCTACAACTACTAAATAAAATTCTATCCTAATTTCTTTCCAATAACTTTCAACCATTTTTAAAATTCATATGAAAATTGCATAGAAATTCTTCTACTGTGAACACAAGAGCGTGGTATCACTGGATTTATGCATATAGCGCAGTTTGCGGGATCGTACATTGTGAATATATAGTGCCCACATACTTGTCTATTACGTATGAAACTGGGAAACTTTGCTGTTACCTGGGATAGACTGAATTACTTGATACAGCTATGGTGTTACATTGAAAGCAAAACATTCTAAGGGTTTTTGTGGCTATACAGACTTTGAGTGCTAAGATTTAGCCTTGACATAGGTATCTTTTTTATCTTTAAAACATAACGATCTTACTATGGCAAGTCGTGTAAAAGCTATTTTACACAATTTTTTTTTGTTTTAAGCAAGCTTACTAGGTATTAGTTATATGAGGGTTTTGTCAAATCAATACAATATATGATTTGAAAAGAACTTCATTTAATAAATCGGTGTTGCTAACACTGAATGATAGTCTCTCACTCTCGGGTATTTTTTTTTCTCATCTTATGGGAATGAAAGTACAAGAACTTGGTATGCCTCAACTATCTCGAAGAAACCAAACAATATCAAACAAAACAACAGAAAAATCTAAGGCACCTAGATATTACTAATAATCTAACCGACTTGGGTAAAAGCCTGGATACTCATGTCTCACAACAATATAATTACCAGCATTAATTTTAACTGAATCCTCAGTTATTTCGTGGACGCAACTGCAATGGACATGATAAACGAATGGGAAACTGAACTAAGTGCTGAATTTCTTGTTTACGTCTTTTTAGTTCACTTCTTAAGCAGTCAGTTTTTTGTTTTTGATTCAACTTTTATTTAGAAATAATGACATTTACTTTATGTGTTTGTAGCAGATACACAATTATGGGAGAAATGAGGTGCCCCATAAACTATAAAATGGTGAGAGCATTTACAGAATGCCATGAAGTATGCATAAGACAGTTCTCTTTCAGAAACAATTACAGATTTTTATTAACTTCTGTGTAATTTTGCGATTTGTTAAGCTCGTTCTAATCGATGAGCATAACTTTAACTTAGTATTTTTATTTATTCAGAAGGCATGTTTCAGACATATTTATCAGAATAAGAGATACACTGTGTGCATAAACACGTTCAAAACCCAAAACTGTCCCTATTCGAAGATGAACAAAATTAAACTCCAACTCTATCTACCCACTCACAACATTTCAATTAGTCTAACTTTACGCAAACACCGATACAGAGTAAAAGTAGCAAGATACAAGCGCCAAGTCGGCGAACTTTTAATAATGCATTAATTCGGTGACAACACAAATGTGTCCCTGTCTGAAAAATCTTTACCCCCACTCATAAGACTAATTTCGAGTGTGTGAACCGTTAAATTCAGTCTCGAAACTTTGAGACTCGATGGAAATTGTATGGAAACTTTTGGCAAGTTATTCTGAAAGTTTTTTAATGGCACCGCTATTGCTAATGTACTCATTAACGTAGTCTTTTTTCATTGGGGGTGACTTCTAAGTTACGTTTGAGACAGTTGTAGTGAAATGTTTATTTCATTACGGAGTTTTGTTTCTTTGTTTGGAGTTTTGAGGTGTTTTGGTTTTAAACAGGAGTTGTTACCGCATATTAATGTGTGAATCAACTGAACACTCAGGGATGTTGTCCTAAATAAAAAGTAAGACAGAATGGCGATTGCAGAATCTTGTTATTATTTTCTTTTGCGATTAAATGAGAAGTAGTTATAATCAAGGTTTTTCGTAGAGGCTTTTTTAATTTTCCACGTTTGATGTTAGCATGTTATTAACAAACTATCAATTAGTCACGAAGTCACATGCGTAAAATGGAGGGCCGACGTAGTCAAAACCAACAGAATGCCTACAGATTTGGATGTTTAGAACACAAACAAACGCGGGCGAAGCTGAAGCTAGTTAGATCTAAATCTCACGATACCAACACACAAGGCCTTTGTTTAGCAGGATAGTTCAGACCGATAGCAACAATGAAAAGTAATTTAACAGTGAATAAATACAGTAATAATCACCACACTTAGTCTAAAATGAGACGTCTTAGTATTTATTTCTTTGGCGAAAACATCACCTTAAATATGCACTCTAGATGTTTATCTGTTTGGCAAAGGTTTTTTTTGGCACCAGCAGAACTGTGCTAGCCGTAGGTAACTTCTGCGTGATTAAAATCTTAGAGGTGATGTTGTAAACATTATTGCTGGGCCATTAGGAATGATATTGGTCAGACATTATGCAAGCCTGGTACTATAAGAGCTGGCATTTATTTTCATGGCCATATTTTAACGGCCTAAAATTGAAAGGTCGCAATGACTTCTCTTGACGTTGAGGATCAGGCTGTTGAGACTATCTTTTATATCTTACCATCATAGTTTGTCATTTCGTTAGTACTTAATGTCAGTTATGACATTAAATACGGTCTGTTAAGCAAAAATCTGACCAGCCTTTTTCCAACAACATAATTACGTTTGGGTCGGTTTCCGGTCTAATCAGATGTATCTAATATACCAATATTTATTTTTTACTATACCAATCAAACCAGAAGCAATCAACATTTAATAAAATATTTTTAAATATTAATATTTTACAATTAGTTCTAAATTCACTATCAAAAGTCCACATTTCACTTGACGATAGTCGCGTAATCTTTTAAGTCACTTTTCATCATCACCAAACCTCTCTTTCAAAGAAAACCAATTTCACTCCCAAACAATCTATACGTAGATAGCGAACGCATTCTGAATGAGATATGGAAACTTACCAAAATTTTCAGTTTTAATTGCACCATGGAGGATATGTACCTGTAACCAAAAAAGTACACAATTAGTATTATGATCTATTTGAATGAGCAACCACTTCACTCACACAAAGTTGCAATCAGCACGTTCACTGCTACTAATTAGAATTCCAATTACGAAGTCTCCCGAAAAAAAATATGAAAATTATTTCTGAGTTCAAAATAAATAAACCGACATTTGTGATGGTTTCCCTAGACACAATACATACCCGCTTTCTGCACTCTAAGTAGTTCTCATAATTTGATTTTATTTTGCTAGGGAAAGGTCAAACCAAAAGTAACGAGTTCAAAAACCTCTAAACGTAATTAATATTTTGGCACAGTTGCATATGACTGAGTAGAAAGAATTCTAGGTTTTCTTTTCTTCTCTTCTTTCTCTTCTTCATTATTTTTACAACATTTTCTTACAGTGATTCTTTCTTTGAACAAAACATTATGATTTCTTAATCCTTTCAGGGAGGTTCTTTCACCTATCAAGTATTTTTAACGTACAGATTTGACAATCCTTATATAATAATGCCTGGGTAAATTTTCATCACCTTTCAAACCTTGTCCCATGTTACTTTGGGTCGGTGAAATACATTTTTTTATACAGTTGCTCAAAAAGTGGCGTATTGCAGGGACGTATAGCGTTCGGGATGTGGGCAATTACATACTCGAGCTTTTACTTTACCTTTTCCGAACTCGTGCCGTCTCTTTCCCAACTGTCAAAATAATGTCTATTAAAAAGAAAAAACCAACCACGAAGTTTTTACAAAAAAAAAATCATAGAAGTTTTTATGATTCATGTAAATATTTCTAAAAAGAAGCTACTAATTTGTTTCAATATCAGATTTAATTATTTGAATCAATGAGTTAGGTTTAGGTTTCATTTCATTTTATCTCATTAAATTTCATTTCATATCAATAAAAAAATTCTACTGAAGACTTGGCTGTATGGGCATAGTTCCCTTTGCCTACCCAGAATATGTGAAGAAAACAAAAAAAAATCTCTGCTTATATTCTTTTACGGTTGGCGCCATTTTCCAAAAATGTTCTTTGCGAGTTTAGTTGTTTGTTGCACAAAATGAGTAATTTCGACGATAATTTATTTGAATTAACACCACCGGAACTCAGTATAATTGCAATGCTTCGGAAAACATTTTACCGGCAAAGTCAGAAAGTCGCTACATATCTACATACGACGAATTTATTGCGTGGAGAGAAGAGAAAAAAGCAAATAGTTTTTCAGAAAATGTTATGTTGGCATACTTCGCCGAACTCTCATCAAAATTAAAACCTTCTACGTTATGGTCGAGGTTTTCGATGATAAAAAGTATGCTGAAAATAAGGAACAACGTGGATATAAGTGAATACCCAAAACTAAATGCTTTCTTAAAACGACAATCAGACGGTTTTACAACTAAAAAGTCGAAAATATTAACATCGAATGAAGTAGAAAGGTTTTTGAACGAAGCTCCCGATGATCGTTATTTAGCCACAAAGGTAATTTATGAATTAATACTTATATTTTTCTTTAGTATCCAGTTTACGAAATCGCAAAATACAGTCTTATTTAAAAAAATATTAACCAAATCCCTTTTTTTGGAGGTTGCGCTAATTTTTGGCGTTGTTGGAGCTTGCTGCAGAGAGGAGTTAGCCAATATTACTTTAAAAGATATTGAAGCCCATGCAAAAATGCTATTAATCAAGATTCCGAATACAAAAAATAAGATACCGAGAAGCTATGTTGTTGAAGGAGATTTTCTTAGAATAGTGCAAAAATATATGAATCAGCGGTCCCAAAAAGCAAAAACCAACCGTTTTTTCCAAAATTATCAAACAGGGAAGTGTACAGCTCAAGCAATCGGGATAAACAAATTTGGTAATATGCCAAAAGAAATAGCTACGTTTCTTGGTCTGCCGGATGCTGAGTATTATACTGGGCACAGCTTCAGGAGGACCTCTTCTACATTATTGGCAGATTCAGGAGCCAATTTGACGTCTTTAAAGTGACTAGGAGGTTGGAAGTCAGACAAAGTTGCAGAAGCCTATATTGCTGATTCATTAAACAAAACTAGAAACTGGGAAAAAAATCACACAATCCATTAATTTAAAGTCCAGTCAGTCTCCTTCACATGACAATACTGAAGAGAACGTTCGTCCATCTACCTTCGTTGATAATGATAATTCATCAGATCCAATTCCATCAACTAGCAAACGCCATTGTACACCTTTGACAAATATACATGAACAATCATACGAAATTAATAATAATATGTCTCAAACAGTAAATATGCAACCTAAAACTGCCCCAGTTATTATACAAAATTGTACCAATTTCAATGCATATGTGAATTATAACTTTTATAAGAAATAAATGATTAGTTATTTGAGTTTATTGTGTTTTTATTATTTTATGAAATTGCTTCATTTTTTCGCAACTGTATTAAAAATACGTGGGACACTCAGAAAGTTTTGCGAAACTAAAAAAAATTGTTCTATACGTACATATATTTTTATTAAATCTTTTCAAAGTACTTTCCACCAGCCTCTATACAAAGATTCATGCGCCTAAACCAGTTTTCAAAACACTTTTTCCAGTCCGCCGCAGACACCTCGTTTACAGCCTGCTCGAACGCAGCCAGCGCATCTTCCGGCGACGAAAATTGTATCCCTTTGAGCTGATTTTTTATTTTTGGGAATAAAAAGAAGTCACACGGTGCTAGATCAGGGCTGTAAGGAGGGTGACCCAGGAGTTTGACTGGCGTGCTGTCCAGGAAGTCCCTCGTTTTGAGTGCGGTGTGCGCAGGTGCATTGTCGTGGTGGAGCAGTAGCCCGCGGAGCCCTGTGTTTGGTCGCTTGTTGCTTATAACAGAGAAAACTTCTGGCAAACATTTGGTAGTATACCATTCGGCATTAATGCTTCTTTGATCCCGTAAGGGAATTGATACCAAGTGGCCAGTCAAATTAAAAAAGCTAGCGATCAAAATCTTACCCCCGCTTCTAGATCGCTTCACTTTGGTAGGCGTTGGCTCATTTTGAAACACCCAAACAGTCGACTGGCGCTTGGTTTCTGGGTCGTATTGATAAATCCAGGACTCATCACCTGTAACGATGTCGTAAACACGCCGAGACGAGCCTGCTTCAAATTTGTTAAGCATATCACGGCACCATTCCACCCGGGCCTGCTTCTGAGCATCGGTGAGGTTGTGCGGCACCCAGCGTGATACTATCCTCCTCACGCGAAGATGGCTGTGTAGAATCTCGTGAACGCTTCCCGATCCAATCTTCAATATGTGTTGAATCTTCTGATATGTAATTCGCCTATTGTCTTGGATTAAATTTTTCACTGCTAGCACGTTTTCTTCGGTAACAGCCGTCAAAGGGCGACCGCTTCTTTCGTCATCCCCCAAAGTTGGTCGACCGCGCTTGAATTCGTTATACCAACGATACACGGTTGCCTTGGAAGGGCCTTCATCCATGAATGCCATTTGAAGTCTATCGTACGATTCATCCGGTTTCAGGCGACACTTGAAATCGTATAAAATCATAGCTTTAAAATGTTCCCGGCGCAGATCCATATTTCAGTGAGACACAATACTTTGAATTAACTCGCAAAAAATGTGGAGGGAAATTTTGAAATTGGAACTTACTTATTTTTACTTATAAATAATCATATTTTCGAAAAACATTATAACTGGCCAGTCTCCCATATATAAAAACTTTTTTTCGCAATACTTTCTGAGGGGCCTGGTAGTTGTTCAGTACACGTGCGGAACCGTCATTGCAACTTGTTCCGACTGTCAACCCTCACCTTCGGCTGCGCCTCGGTTCGGGTAGACATTTGTCGGAACTCTTTGCAATGACAGGCTTTCCGCACTCGTAATGAAATATACTATTATCATCTATTCTCCTCCGCCAACCTTCACACTATCATTCAACTCCATTTCTTTCATATCAATCCACCTTAAATTCAAAAATAAAGAACTATCAACAAATTCACGGTTTCTCCCACCACCCAATTTCAAACGATAAGTAGCTTAGTATTTCAATAAATCAAGTCTCAAAATAAGTACTCCAGTTCTTATTAAAATAGCCTAAATCGAACATAAAGCACATTTAACGAGATACGAATCATTCAGCATTTGGAACATTTGTTATCAAGATAACAACGGTGACGTCATCCATCATCGTATAAACGTAATTAATATTAGAATTTGTTCGAACGGTCACTCCAAAGTACTGAAAATTCGCTCGTTATGTTATTATCGAATGGTACAGGTCTGGATGTTGATTTATTAATTTGTTGGTTGGGAAATTGTCCCTTATGTTATGGAAAATATCATGTAAAACATACCGTACGTGGTACCATTTTCATTTGATTTATTGTTTAATGGCACACACACACACACTAATTTGGAAGAACTGTTAATAAACTGGCTAAATATGTTGTCCAAGACGGGGACAAAATTCACTACAATCGCTTTGCCACTGATAGATAGACTGGTCGTTAGCAATTTACCTACTTTGATTTTTCTCAGTGTGACCTGTGAATTGCCTAAGACTTGTACCTACTTTATGTGTACCCAGGCTCGTTGGAAAGTCAATTGCTTCAAACCTAGTCCACTTCTTCGAAACTTCTTTAGAAGTTGTCATCTCTGCATTCACCCACATTCTAGCCATTGCCATCCTTACACAGTTCATGCATCGTTTTTTTTTGTTTTCCTTTACTGCTTATTGCGTGACATACTAAATCACAAATTTTCAATATATTGCTGCATATTTGTTTAAAAATCCGTCTGCTCGACAACGTGAAACACGTAATTTATAGATTTTTTTTTTGGTGTGGGAAATCATCCAATGACTTCTCCCGCTTTGGGTGAGGCGGGAAGGCGTGTCAGACTTTTACTGACTAAAACCCACCCGTGTTCCTTCAGTTGCTTGATACCTACTGTTGGATTGATTAAATGAAAGAGATTTCGATCGACTGTGTGAATTTGTTTTTGCAATCAATGTAACCCCGCTGGTTATCGAATCTAGGATCAAACTCGACACTTCACAATTACTTTTGGACGTACAACGTACATGTGGACGCCATAAAAATGCTAATAAAACTATTCCCAAGTTTTCCATCAATCTTTTTTATAACCCTTTTAAAAGCCCTGCTTCACTTTATAGCCCTCTAGAAACAACCCTCAAAAGATTTATGTTAACTTTTAAAACATTAATTCAATTTGGCGGTACATCTAATTTTCTGAAGAGGAAAAACTTAATCTTCTGTCAGTTGGGTGTTAGGGAAATCGTACTAAAAGTTTTTTTGTTGTATAATCAAACTATTAGGTGTTTACCTTTTTACAAAAAGTTATAGTCTTGTACTCTTTAGTCTCTTCTTGTCATATATCTATATTTTTCTTACTAAGAAAACTGTACTGTTATTTTTGATTCTGTTAAATAAAATTCAATACCAGCTACTTCTAGTCTCTTCTAGTTTATTCCTTCAACACGTTATCAGCACGAAGCTGCTTAATTTAAGACATCTAGAATTAATTTTCAAGGAATCACGATGTTATCAAACCGAGACGGGTACCCAACCTGGAAATTTAAAATGAGGATGCTTCTCATTCATGAGGAGCTTTGGACGTCCATAATTGGGTACGATGATTCTGATTCTGATACAACAGCGGAGGATGTGCGCTCTCGTAATGACCAGAAGGCGTTGTCTAAAATATGTCTTACGGTAGACGGAGGTGTAATTTCGCACGTGAGAAATGCGAAAAACGCTAAGGAGGCTTGGAGTGCTTTGCAAAAAGCATATGAGAGTAAAGGTATGGGTCGAAGGCTCTCTCTAGAGCGTATATTGTACAAATATTCCTTGACCGATTTCCAAGACAAAGAATCATATATCAACGCCGTTATGAGTACTGCCCAAGATCTGGATGATATTGGTAAGAAGATCGTCGATGGATCTTTGGCTGCGATTATTCTCGGTGGATTGACATCACGGTACGAACCGATGATCATGGCTTTAGAGAATTCGAATGTTAATGTAACGAGTGAGTTAGTTAAGGCAAAATTATTAAACGTGTTATAAGGATCCTCACCAGAATGAGGTGGCTGCGTTACGTTCAACAGGTTTTACAAGTAAAAAGAAGAAGCTTATAATCTGCTTCAAGTGTAGGCAACAAGGACACAAAAGTCGCGAATGTCCCAATAAGAAGGTTAAGAAAGCTATGATGGGCTCATCAGAAAAGGTTTTTCAGGGTACAGATTGCCGTCATAATGAAAAGGTGGAAAAGGCTGTTGTGCAGGAAATGGCTCTCTCTGCGCCGGCTGAATCTGATGGGAAATGGATTATTGATTCAGATGCAACCATTCACATGACCTCGCATCGCGAGTGGTTCAGCAGTTATCGGCCAGTACAAGGTGGAACGATTACTGTGGCTAATGTACAAAAATTTGCGGCTGTGGGTATTGGTGATGTATCCATTGAATCGGATACTTTGGCGAACAGAATAAAGAATGTAGTTCATGTTCCTGATTTGAACTGTAGTTTACTTTCAGTAAAAAAAGTAGTAGAGAAGGGTTTCTCTGTAGTTTTCAATAAAGAAGTCTGCACAATTTATGATTTAAAATGTGATGTAGTAAACAGTAAAAATGTTTTACAATGCATGTCCTCGAAAAGAGCGGTTTTCCAAGCAGCCAAACTGTGCGGAAAGTGTCACTTTTTTTCACTAGTGCTTTTTACTTTCCTGTATTTTTTTAATTTTTAACTCCAACGTCAGCCCCATGAAGTTATCGACGCATAGAGTTTTTATTATTTGAGAAAAGTTTTAAAAATTAGTTATGTACAGATTATCATTCATATAAAAGGTAAAATAAAACTAATACTTTATTTTAGGCGTTTTTAATTACTCTAGACTTAGATTTTGATCAATAAATTAATTTTAAATATCCATTAAATATGTTTGGCAGAACGTATATTTTGCTCGTGCCTTATTGCGTTACGATGTGACAGGTATTCGCACATGCGCAGTAGATATGCCCGAGGAACTATTAGTTAATCTGTGGATATGCTGAACGCGCTTGAATAAGCCCGCCATTTTATTAATTTCATTTTATTAATTTATTTATTTCCTCGCACAATGCATAGTAAAATATTGTATGATACACGTACGTAAGATGATTTCCGACTTGTGTCGATTTATCCACTCACTCGCTTCGCTCGCTCGTGAATAAAAAATGCCACTCATCGGAAATCACCTACCTTCCGCACTTGTATCATAAATAACTATTAGCGTATGGTTCTATATGTGATGGGCTGTATACTGTGGATTGTTTAACTAAAACTTTCAATAATGTTTCAGCTAAACTTGTTCACTCTGATTGTTCCAACTTTCAGCTTTGGCATAAGAGGTCGGGCCATTTGTGCCAAATTGGCATGGACAACAATAGCAACTACGTAGTAATGTTATCATTAATCACTACAAAACTGATCACAAAGTACGTATTTATTGCTTAGAACCAAAACAGTGCAGAAAAGTTATATGAAATCTCATTGTTGCACTGTTTTACTTTAATGCACTGTTTTGTATATTTTATCTATACTAATATTATAAAGCCGAAGAGTAGGTACTGTAGTTAGGGTAGGTAGAGTATGTAGGATAGATAAAGTAGGTAGATTAGGTAGAGACGGTAGAGTAAGAAGAGTAGGTAGAAAAGGTAGAGTATAGAGTAGGTAGAGAATGTAGAGTAGGTAGAGTAGGTAAAGAATGTAAAGTAAGTAGAGAAGATAAAGTAGAGTAGGTAGAGAAGGTAGAGTAAGTAGAGTAGGTAGACAAGGTAGAGTAGGTAGAGAAGGAAGAGTATAGAGTAGGTAGAGAAGGTAGAGTAAGTAGAGTAGGTTGATAAGTTAGAGTAAGTAGAGTAGGTTAAGTAGGTATAGTAGGTAGATTAGGTAGAGAAGATACACTAAGTAGAGAAGGTAGAGTTAGTAGAGTAGGTAGAGTAAGTAGAGTAGGCAGAGTACGTAGAGTAGGTAGAGTAGATAGAGTAGGTGAGTAGGTAGAGTAGGTAGAGAAAGAAGAGTAGGTAGAGAAGGTGGAGTAACTAGAGTAGGTAGAATAGGTAGAGAAGGTAGTTTAAGTAGAGTTGGTAGAGTAGGAAGAGTATGTAGAGAAGGTAAAGTAGGTAGAGAACGTAGAGTAAGTAGAGTAGGTTGAGTAGGTAGAGAAGGTAGAGTAGGTAGAGAAGGTAAAGTAAGTAGAGAAGATAAATTAAGTAAAGTAAGTAGAGTAGGTAGAGAAGGTAGAGTAAGTAGATTAAGTAGAGTTAGTAGAGTAGGTAGAGACGGTAGAGTAAGTAGATTAGGTAGAGTAAGTAGAGCAGGTAGAGACGGTAGAGTAAGTAGATTAGGTAGAGTAAGTAGAGTAGGTAGAGAAGGTAGAGACGGTAGAGAAGGTAGAGAAGGTAGAGAAGGTAGAGAAGGTAGAGAAGGTAGAGAAGGTAGAGTAAGTAGAGTAGGTAGGGTAGGGAGGGTAGGCAGGTTAAACTAGGCAATTTAGGCTAGGCAGGGTAGGCAGGATAAGCTAGGCAGGGTAGCCAGGGTAGGTAGAGTAGGTAAGGAAGGCAGGGTAGGTAGGTAGTGTTAGGTAGATTGGTAGCCAGTTGACGGGAGCGAAGCCGCGGGGGTTAGCTAGTTTAGATATAAATTTACCACAGAGGTTTAATGTCTCCCATTAAGTTTAATATAAAATATATGCAGTAGATCGAAAAAGGTACTGGCGTGGTACGAGTACGAGTACTGGCTGAGAAAAAAATCGGCGTATAAAACCAATTAGGTGAAAAAAATGCCCCGCATTTTGTACCATTGTAAAACTTTGATAGGTAGGTACTTCATATTTAGCAAGAAAAGTATAAAAAAATGGAAAAAGATGAGAGGTAGATTGGTAGTTGAAAGAAAAGTAGATTACGCACCTCGCTAAAGTGAGTAATTAATGCACTCGTGTTAATTTAGTGCCCTCGCGTGCGCTCGGGCACCAACATAACACTCATGCATTAATAACTCACTTTGCGCTCGATGCAACAATTTACTACTAAATATTCATTAAATATGTTTGGCAGAACGTTTATTTTGCTCGTGCCTTATGATATGACATGACAGCTATTCGCACATGCGCAGTAGATATGCCCGAGGAACTATTAGTTAATCTGTGGATATGCTGAACGCGCTTGAATAAGTCCGCCATTTTATTAATTTCATTTTATTAATTTATTTATTTCCTCGCACAATGCATAGTAAAATGTTGTATGATACACGTACGTAAGATGATTTCCGACTTGTGTCGATTTATCCACTCATCGGAAATCACCTACCTTCCGCACTTGTAGCATAAATAACTATTGCGCCCGAGTGATACACTCTACTTTTCATCACCCACTATGAGAAAATAAAAGCGCCTCATATTTTATTGTAATATTATTATTTAATAAAACATAGAGTAACAACTAAATTGAAATTAAATAGTATCCTTTATTAAAACAACTAAAAACTTATATTTACATTTGAGACATTTTCGCAATTATGAAAATTTATTGTTACAGTTTTATTAGGAATAGAGATTGTTGTAAATTTTATATTCTGCGTGTTTGAAATGTCCGAATCTGGATAATTTTGAGGAAAATGTGACGGTGAATCTCGTTGTTTGGATGTAGATGGGCGCGGCGACAGTGGTATCGATTGATTAACTGAAGGTTGAAATTTAATGTTTTCCACGATGCGTTCAGATGTTTTCGCCTTGTTCTCAATGGAATCTTCTATATACCCTTCTGCTACAGCACTCGATTTCCATCCTCCATGTCGCTTGAGAACAGTTAAGTCCGCTCCAGTATCTGCCAAAAGGGTAGCAGAAGTACGACGAAAACAATGTTCTGTATACAGCTTGATATCTGGTAACTTCAAATAAGTAGCAATTTCTTGTAGCATGTTAGAAATTTTATTTTTCCCATCACTTGTTTGAAGCACTTGTCATTTTGATAACGGATGAAAAACCGATTGGTCTTCATAGCAGCAGGACGCAGGTCCAGGTATTTCTGTACAATAGTTTTGTATTCTCCTCGTATTACGAAGGATCGGTCAATTTTGGTTTTTGTATCGGTCAGCTTTACTAACAGTAAATCATCCGAGTGATTTTCGACATCATCAACAGTTATTTTTAAAAGTTCATTGCCACGACAAGCTCCATGTAATCCGAAAATTAAAGCCACCTGTAACAAAACCGAATGTGAATAAGACAAGTATCTATCAAAGTACCTACAGGTTACAATAAAATGTGCATTTTTATACACTATGATTATATTTTACTAATCCACCGTAAACATAGTTACCTACTTACTTTTACGGCAAGAAAGACTTTGTCGGGTGCCTCATTAAGGAAAGACTCCACGTTTTTGACTGAGAACACTTTGGATTTTTTTAATCCATCAGACATCCTCTTCAGGTACGCTATTAATTTCGAATATGTGTCCAGTTTTACATCGTTATTAGAACTGACTGTTGATTTTAGCATTGAGTATGTACTCCAAAGAGTGGAAGGTTGTTTAGTTTTGGCTAAGTACTGGAAGTAGGCCAAAAACACAGATTCTGAAAAATTCTTGGCGCCTCTTGCATTTCTCCATTCAATAAAATTACCATAGGCTTTCATATATTTCTCCCGGGATTTTGCAGGTAATAGATTATCCATCACATTTCTTGCGTCAGTTCTAATGCTTTCAGGAGTTAATTCTATACTTTCACTGTCACTTGAAGAACTCATTTTTCAAAACAAAACAAAACAATGAATTTCTAACAATCCGTGAAAATTTACGAAAACGCGGGCTGTAGTTCGCGCTTTTTTAATTTGTTTTTTTTTTCATTCATCCGACGGCGTGACTATGGGCCGTCGTACCAGCCAGTCTTTATTCAAACAATATTTGCGTTCGATTTCTTTGGTGCTGAACACTAAGATGTTCCAAATTCAAAAAGTGCGCTGCAAAGATAATTGCGGCACACTTATAAAGAGGATTAAAAACTCATTACTGCCCGCTAAAAGTTTCTTATAGAAAACACCACCTTTGGGTGCACATAAAGGCGAACCAAGTCGTCCTTTTCGAATAGATGGGATGAAAAAGATATTTTATTATTTTTATAGACACGTTTTATTTTTGTGTATTTTCTGTCTTCTAAAACTGAAGTCAAAAGTAAGTTTTGTTCCTTTCATTTTCATTTCGAAAGGCAATTTGGTGGAAAAATAAAGACTGTGTGTTCAGATAACGTCCTCAATAAGGAATTGATGGATTATGTTCAGTCATTGGGTATCGATTGGCAAACGACAGCACCATATAGCCCTCAGCAAAATGGGGTAAGTGAACGGTGTAATCGTAGCATAGTAGAGAAGCCTCGGTCACTATTGTCCCATGGTTCTCTCTCAAAAGCTATTTGGCAGGACGCAGTGGAGATAAGCGTCTATTTGAAAAATCGGTCACCACACCGTGCGCTTAGTGGTAAAACACCATTTGAAATATGTTTTTCATAAAAAACCCGATCTGTCTCATCTGAAGGTTTTTGGATGCAGAGCACTTGTTCATATTCCATCAAATCAGAGATGTAAATTGGACATGAAAGCTGAGGAACAGATTTTTGTAGGATACTCAGATGATCCTCATACTTATTATTTCCGGAATGCGGGAAGTCCTAGACGTTTACTAAAGTCAAGAGATGTCACATTTTTTGAAACAACTTTACTGGACTGAAGAAAAATATTGAGCCTATAGGTACTGTGAACTCTTATATTGTAAATTTGCTCTCACAGTCACCATCGCCAGCTATTTCAAGACAAGAAGTACTTCCCTCTTCTTCATCTGGGAGATGTGAGGTAGATGCTCCTAACTTAGATACTTCTTTCATGGATGCTGAGGATGCTGATGTTGAAATCAATGAAGCAGACAATGTAGAGGTCAACAATGTTGATGATCAGCAGGCAAGTGAATCTACAGATTCCTCAAATGAATCTAGTCGATACCCAAGTAGCACACAAGCTGCTTAAATGGCTTCTGTACAACCTGAATGTTGTATAATAGCTGTTCAAGGGATTTACTATAATATTCAAGTTGTTCAGTAGCGTATTTAATAGTTCTTTAACAGGCATGTTGTACAATAGCCGAACAACGGTAAATATAATTCCAATGAAGATACAAAGGCGTGTCATAGAGTTATTGTACGGGCACTTGATATAAACCAGAGTTATAAATACCGTTTAGAACGCCGCGAGGTCTTATAGAGGGCTTTAGTAGTTAAAAGTGTTTAAATGTAGTTATAAGCTTCCTTTAAAGCGCGTTAGGTTGTACATTGTATATTTCTAAACCTGTAAGCTGTAAAATAGAGCTTATTACAGCTTTTGAATCGCTATATCTACAGCAGAGAAATATAACTATATATTCGCCCGTAAGCCGTTATACTCGAGATTTTTACAGCAACTGTACGGTAAATAGCTGAATAAGGCAAGAAAAACACGCTATAAACAGCTAAAAGAAAATAAAAACCGTTTCTATGGTCACTTTAACAGCTGGAGCGAGAGAAGAGTGTTTTACTAATTTAATTGCTTCATTGTGACTCCATTTTGTGAAAGATTATCGTACATTTATCATGGATAGCAAAAAAGCGTGGAAATTAAGAAAAAGACATGGTAGTGTGAGGAAAAAGATTAGCAAAGAATATGGGAATATTATTAATAATCGACCAGAACATAGTCCCGGCAAAAAAATTGGAAACACTAGCAATCAAGAGAAGCTTCAAGGAAATTCGTCTAATATTACCGTAACTTTCAATAGCGGTTTAGCTGACAATATTATTGCTAATTTCGAAGAAGTTGAGGCAGGTGACGCTGCATCAAATAATTTTATCAGTGTTGAAAACAGTCAAGTGTGTGTTGAAAATAAAGAGGGTTCCGTAGGTTTAAATTCTGCGACTAATGTAACTTGGAGCAGTGATGTAGCTGACAGTATTAACTGTGACTTCCCAGGAGTTGAGGCCGAAGTAATTGCTGAAGAATCCGTAGATGACACTGCATCAAGTAATGACGACTGTGCTGATCTCAGCAGTTCAGATACAGATACTGCCGAGTCTACTAGTGATTTCATAAAGAACGTTGATTTTCGCAATAAATTACGAAAATGGGCAGTTAAATTCAATATATCGCATGTAGCATTAAGACATTTGTCAGAAATTTTAAATAATACTATTCCAAATATTTTGCCTAAAGATCCTCGGACCATATTGCATACCGCTAGAAATATAAATTTAAAGCCGATTGCAGGCGGTGGTGTATACTGGCACAATGGGGTTATGACTCCTCTCACAAAAATTCTACGTTCTTGGGCCCCAGATGAAATACCAGAATCTATTTCCTTAAATTTTAATTTTGATGGGCTTCCTATTCATAAAAGTTCAAAACAAGAATTCTGGCCAATTCTCTGCAATCTTTTTGAAAAAACTGAAGTAGACCCGTTTATACCAGGCCCCTCAGAAAGTATTGCGAAAAAAAGTTTTTATATATGGGAGACTGGCCAGTTATAATGTTTTTCGAAAATATGATTATTTATAAGTAAAAATAAGTAAGTTCCAATTTCAAAATTTCCCTCCACATTTTTTGCGAGTTAATTCAGAGTATTGTGTCTCACTGAAATATGGATCTGCGCCGGGAACATTTTAGAGCTATGATTTTATACGATTTCAAGTGTCGCCTGAAACCGGATGAATCGTACGATAGACTTCAAATGGCATTCATGGATGAAGGCCCTTCCAAGGCAACCGTGTATCGTTGGTATAACGAATTCAAGCGCGGTCGACCAACTTTGGGGGATGACGAAAGAAGCGGTCGCCCTTTGACGGCTGTTACCGAAGAAAACGTGCTAGCAGTGAAAAATTTAATCCAAGACAATAGGCGAATTACATATCAGGAGATTCAACACATATTGAAGATTGGATCGGGAAGCGTTCACGAGATTCTACACAGCCATCTTCGCGTGAGGAGGATAGTATCACGCTGGGTGCCGCACAACCTCACCGATGCTCAGAAGCAGGCCCGGGTGGAATGGTGCCGTGATATGCTTAACAAATTTGAAGCAGGCTCGTCTCGGCGTGTTTACGACATCGTTACAGGTGATGAGTCCTGGATTTATCAATACGACCCAGAAACCAAGCGCCAGTCGACTGTTTGGGTGTTTCAAAATGAGCCAACGCCTACCAAAGTGAAGCGATCTAGAAGCGGGGGTAAGATTTTGATCGCTAGCTTTTTTAATTTGACTGGCCACTTGGTATCAATTCCCTTACGGGATCAAAGAAGCATTAATGCCGAATGGTATACTACCAAATGTTTGCCAGAAGTTTTCTCTGTTATAAGCAACAAGCGACCAAACACAGGGCTCCGCGGGCTACTGCTCCACCACGACAATGCACCTGCGCACACCGCACTCAAAACGAGGGACTTCCTGGACAGCACGCCAGTCAAACTCCTGGGTCACCCTCCTTACAGCCCTGATCTAGCACCGTGTGACTTCTTTTTATTCCCAAAAATAAAAAATCAGCTCAAAGGGATACAATTTTCGTCGCCGGAAGATGCGCTGGCTGCGTTCGAGCAGGCTGTAAACGAGGTGTCTGCGGCGGACTGGAAAAAGTGTTTTGAAAACTGGTTTAGGCGCATGAATCTTTGTATAGAGGCTGGTGGAAAGTACTTTGAAAAGATTTAATAAAAATATATGTACGTATAGAACAATTTTTTTTAGTTTCGCAAAACTTTCTGAGTGTCCCACGTAATTGGTATTTATTGTGGGAGCAGTAAACCAAAAGATCTAGATGCCTATTTAAATGATTTTGTAGAAGAGATGCTACCGCTACTGGAAAATGGAATTCATATTGAGGAACTTGGCAAAACAATAAAAATAAATATTAGATGTTTCATTTGTGATTCCCCCGCGAGAGCTTTCATCAAGGGTGTGTAATAAATAGTATTCTTAGGTTACCAATTTTTTAAATTACTGTAACACACTTAACTTAATCACTTTTTGTTTTTATTTCAGGGGTTTGTAATTTCAACGGTCGACATGGATGTTTGAAATGTAGTACAGTTGGCGATTATTCTCATAAATCTCATACAGTTATCTTCCCTCAAACGAGATGTCCTGTTAGAACAGATTCTAATTTCCGTCAGAAAATGTATGGAGCACACCATAAAATTGATTATCCTTTATTGAAACTTCCGATCGATATGGTACAGGATTTTCCTGTCGGTGACTCGCTTCATTTGATAGACTTAGGAATTATGAAAAGATTTTTGATTGGCTGGCGTGATGGAAATTTCGGTAAATATTTAACAAAATGGTGTGCAAGAGACATAGTTACAATCAATGTTTTCTTAAGGCAATGCAAAATGCCCTCAGAAATTCATAGAGCAGTAAGACAACTAGACACTCTGGCTCATTGGAAGGGGTCAGAATTTCGTACGTTCTTCTTTTATTTGAGTGTAGTGATACTACCAGACGTACTCAGTCCTGACGTCAATGAACACTTTTTGTTATTGTTTTGTGCAATAACCATTTGCTCTACGCAGAAGCATCGATATCTTTTACAATTATCAAAGACTCTACTATATAATTTTGTGGAACGGTATAAAGATTTTTATGGTGTTGATTATATAACGAGTAACGTGCATAATCTCACACACATTACAGACGAAGTCGAAAGATTTGGACCGTTACAATCGTTTAATGCTTACCCTTTCGAAAACAAATTATATGTAATAAAAAATATGCTGCGACAAGGAAACAACGTACTTCCCCAAGTAGCTAAAAGGTTAGGTGAAGGTGACTTATTTGTTGAAAAAGAAATTAAAACCTTTAGACATTCGGAATGTGTGATATAAAAAATAAATCCCGTTCTATACTGAAATTCCAAAATTTTGTGATTTCTTCTAAACCTCAGGACAAGTATTTTATGACGAAAAATAAAGATATAATCTATAATATAAAAATGAATCGCAAAATGTGTTGGTAAGCGCATAACTCAACAACGCCTGGACCAATTTTGCCAATTTTTTTTTTTAAATGTTCTTTGAAGTTCAAAGATGGTTTTTAAGTGTATTTTTTTTTATTCTTTTTTTTATTGTAGCGTAGGGTAGTGTAGGGTAGTGTAGGGTAGGGTAGTATAGTGTAGGGTAGGGTAGTGTAGGGTAGGGTAGTGTAGCGTAGGGTAGGGTGAATAGGGTAGTGTAGGGAAGGGTAGTGTAGTGTAGGGTAGGGCAGTGTAGGATAGGGTAGGGTAGTGTAGCGTAGGGTAGGGAAGGTAGTGTAGTGTAGGGTAGTGTAAGATAGGGTAGGTAGGGTAGATAAATGTTTGGTGTTTTTATGGCAAAACAAAGTTTGCCGGGTCAGCTAGTTGAATTTAAAAATGTGATTGATGATACAAGAGGAGCGTGTATTTATGGTAACAAGTTGCTAAATAAAACAGATTTATTTCACACTCCAATAAAATCTTCATTTCTCAATATATATAAAGCTTCGACACTTTCAATACCTGATGTTATTGTAACAACCCAGGATATTATGTGTAAATTAGTGTGCATTGAACATAAAAGAGAACTTTATGTTTTCCCTTTGTTACATACATTTTTATAAAATAAAACAATGTAAATCTTAATAATTGTTTTAATTTAGTAATAAACTTACTAGAATTACAAAATCAACTGGCATCCCTACTATCTGGCGTACATAGAAAAAATCAAGTTGTCGCTCCAGAAAATATAACGTTTATCTTTGTAGGTAATTGTCAAAGATACCTTTGACTTCTCTTCTTTCTACTACTGAGGGACGTAAAATCGTAATAGTGAGCCGGTCAGCATGTTGACTTTGCCGACAAGTATCGTTCTTCAGTATTTTAATTCTTAATTATAAGTTTTTCTGAACTGCTTGGCCAATTCGTAACGTCACTTAGTGGTAGAATGTTAAATGAAATACTTAGAAATAGGTTTCTCTGAGTGGGTAGAAGGATTTACATCACTATTTTAGGAACTCTTGAAGTAAAAAGATAATATTCTTATAAAAACTAGTCATAATTAAAACTCTGAACACGAGTCTCTTATAATAATAACTAATAAAAAAGGAAACGTGTTTGAGCTTAAGTTAGTAAATCGTTACAATAATAAGGTACATGGCAACGGAATAAAAATAGGTAACATAATTAAATAAAATAAACTTATAAATTCAAATCAACTTATCAAAGAACAAAAATTTCAATTTGGTGTTTTCGTTTGGTAAAAAGGATAGTTATTACAAAATCAAGTTAAATCAAGAACATTTTAAATCAGCAAAGATAGTCTTCCTCTTCCTCTCCGTTATCGCGTACTCTTTCTATATTTGCAGAGCCTTCGGTGGTATCATTAGCCGGTTGGTCATCAATAACAGATATATTTATAGTTTCAGTTCCGATACCTTCAATTATATTTGATGTATCAGTAGTCTTCTGCTTTTTAGCAGATTTCACTCCTTTGAGCCTATTTCTCTTTGTTGGAATTCTTTCATACTTGACAGAGTTCCTTTTCTTTGCATTCTTAAGAATGTTTTTAAAGAAGGTTTCATTGGTTTCTTGAGTGTAAGAAGTATCCCAATGATTGATCATCTCAAAAAAGAAATTTAAAGTATTCTTAAAACATTTGAGGCTTATTTTAACGTAGTCGTCACGGCAACTTCCCGACCAGGAACATTCACACAGAAAGTCTCTTGAAAAAAGTACATCCAAAAATAGGTACGCACAATTTGTTCCATGTCCTTTACCACTTGAACATATAAATAAGCATGAATTTTTAAGTTTCTTCTTATAATCCTTATCAAAAAGTAGCTGTTCCATTTGCTCTAGATCTTTGACGTTTTTGATTTGCTTCAAAATAAATGAGTCGGTTTCAGCACTTGAAGCGTCTCTTAGTGATACTGTCTTCGTGTTAAGGTTTTCAATCTTTGAGAAGGATTCTTCCATCTGAACGGAAATGCTTGCTAATTTATGTATATTTTTTTTTTGATTTTCTATTATCTGATTAGTAATATCAAATAAGATAGATTGATTCTGCAGTATATTTTGTATATCACAATTTGGTTCCTGTATTGTCGCAGCTTGAGTTCCTGAGTTGCCAGAAAGTATTATATACGTTTCGCCAGGTTGAGATTCAGAAGCATTCCTGGCGTCAATTTTAGCTGTTGAAGTATTCCCGCAGTCTTCTTGTAATACCTGAAAGACATGAGATTTAGATTTTATTTTGACATTTGATCTAGCAAAGTGCGAGAGAAACTATTACTATTACGTGTTCATTATATCGATCTAAATTACGTTAATTTTACTATGATGAAAATAACCTTTACTTAAAAGTTCTAAATGTCTAAGTTCTCATTTTATTGTCTAAAGGTAGGTAGGTATATAATGAAATGACAAGAAGTGCATACTGCAAAAAGGGGCTCAGGGTATTTTTTTCGATTTCGAGATAATAATGCACAAATGTCGGTTGCAAATAGCGGATCGACAAAAATTAAGGACATACTTTGCTCACAAACTCTTTCGTACTTAGATGCAATTAATGTTTTCATAATTAAAAGTTCAAATAATTAGACTATATGTTATCTGTAAATATTTAATTGATATATAAACAAGAAATATTGCAGTAAGAGTCCTATTTAATTAGTAGAGTATAAATAGAAACATACAAACGAACAATGAGAATGTGTAAGAGGGAATTAACGGGTTTTAAGATTCTGACAATGGACCCCTAAATAAAATGACCCTTAGAATATCAATAGTCCGTTGTACAACCTTAGACTCTTAAAAGAATATATTAATTGCTGATGTACACCTAAAAAAGTACAATAGAGCGTCAATACCACATTTGTAGAACCGAAAGGTCTACAACGGTGGATACTAGCGGCTTAAATCGATAGAACGGTTCTAATAAACACTGAAGGCTCTTGTAACCGAGACGCCATTAATAGTTTATGATAAAAGCAATTCACATGATTATTTATAATTTTTTAACATCATAAATATGTATAAAAATCGAATTCACGCCACTCTTTCTCACCCAGGATTCTAAAGAAACTACTTATAAAGCTAAACTATCTTCTATAAACTAAATTTAGAATTCAAACCCTATAATTAAATGTACTTTTTATACAAAAAACTGCATAAATAGCAGGCGCGTGAAAATTTTAGCTAAAAAATATGTATATATTTACAATAAACTTGTACTCGCACTGGTATTATGCATGCATAAAAGAAAAATCAACACTTACTTATTTTTTAATTATTTTCAGTCGTATCCATCCATCCAGTAGTCCATCAATCACTTTCCATTGGCACTTAGTCTTTGTTGAGATGGTTAATTTCCCCAAAATATTGCTACCGTATACGTAATACAGAACCGTAAACTCTAATTCAGAGACACAGACGCATCTAAATAAGATGCGAGCGCTATAGTTGCGCTACAAGAACTTTTTTTAGATACTTAGGCGCACACTATCGCTCGCATATCATCTTTGTATTTCCGTACTAACACACATTTACGAACATTGTAGAGACACTGTACAACCTCAGACCGTATAAATCTGGGCCTCTTTCGGAGGTACAGCGGCGCTATATCCGCTTGTACATCTACTGTAGAACTTGTTTATGGAGCCAATGGCGTTATTAAGAACTTCTAACCGGCCAGTGTACGGCTTGTTATAGAGCTTGTGTGCTACTTGGGTATCCTTCAAGAGTTCGCAAACCACCAGATTATATTTCTCTTATAATACCCTGGTAGATGATAGGTGCGATGATCCAAATAATTATCTGGCTGTAATTAACAGCGATGAGAAAGATAATTGGATTTTAGCTATGAGAGATGAGTATAATGCCTTAGTCAGAAAAGGCACAAGGATTTTGGTAGATAAGCCAAATCTTAAAACGTGTATTCCTAGCAAGTAGGTCTTCAAACTAAAGCGTGATGCAAAAGGTAGCGTTGTTAGATACAAAGCGCGCCTAGTAGCAAAAGGTTTTCGACAAAAAGAAGGTGTCGACTATCACGAAACATTTTCTCCGGTTGTACGCAACTCGTCGTTGCGAACCCTGTTAGCGCTTGCAGTGCAGAAAAATTATAATGTCCGCCATATGGATGTGGACACAGCCTTTTTGAATGGCAGTTTGGAAGAAGAAATCTACATGACACAGCCAGAACGTTTCTTAAGGGAAGGAGAAGAGTCGAAAGTGTGTCTTTTGAAACGGTCACTCTATGGGTTGAAGCAGGCACCAAAAGCCTGGAATACAAAGTTAAAACAGACTTTGTCAGTTCTTGGTTTGACTCAAACATGTGAGCCGTGTATTTTTAAAAATAATGCGAACTCAGACTCTTTGGTTTTGGCTGTATACGTCTACGATCTAGTAGTCTTGTATAAAAATGAAAGTACGCTTGACAATTTCAAACATCAACTCGAAAAACACTTTTCATTGAAAGATCTTGGACAAATTAATTTATTTACGGGAATAAATATTTTCCATGATAATTATGGAATGAAGCTATCTCAGAGTACATACATTAAAAAGTTAATGAAAAGATTTAACATGCAAGATTGTAAGGGTGTTTTTTACGCCACTGGTCAAGAAAGATCTTGAGCCTGGTATAGGTGAGTGTGAGTACCCTTACAGAGAGTTAATTGGCTGTCTAATGTTTTTGGCTGTTCAATTTAACTCTAAATTTGATCAGTCACATTAGAATATTGCTAAACGATGTCTACATTATCTGAAAGCGACAAAAGATAGTGGTATTACATACAGTAAAGAAAAAGATAATACTAAAACTTTGACGGGTTTTTCAGATGCAGACTGGGCAAATTGTCCAACTGATAGACGATCCTACACAGGCTCCTATTATGAAATGGCAGGCGGCCCTATTTCGTGGGAAGCTAAAAAATAGCCAACAGTGGCTTTATCGTTCGCTGAAGCTTAATATATGGCGTTGGCTACAGCAGTAAAGGATGCGTGCTTCTGAAAAAAACTGATATCCGATATAACAGGTAGGTCACTTAATATAGTTTTGTATACGGATAGTCATTGTGCACAAAAAATAGCCATGAATCCTGTTCATCACAATCGGACAAAGCATATAGATGTTAAGTTCCATTTAGTCCGAGAAAAAGTGAACGATAAAACTGTAGAACTATATGCCCACCGACAGGTTACCTGCAGATGTTTTGACGAAACCTTTGGGTCCAACAAAGCATCGCAGTTGTTTGCAAATGATTGGTATATCCTAGTTTTTCTTTTTTCGTGATGTTTTTCTATACTGGTTCTTTATGCCTTTGTGTTATGAGTGCAATACGATTAACTTTTTGAGGGAGCATGTTGTATAATCAAACTATTAGGTGTTTACCTTTTTACAAAAAGTTATGGTCTTGTACTCTTTAGTCTCTTCTTGTCATATATCTATATTTTTCTTACTAAGAAAACTGTACTGTTATTTTTGATTCTGTTAAATAAAATTCAATACCAGCTACTTCTAGTCTCTTCTAGTTTATTCCTTCAACAATTTTTGAGGCCATTGAATTGATGAATTGATTGAAGAAATTAGTACCTTTTATGTAAGATTTAAATAAGATTACTTGCTTAGAATACTTTTATTAACAGTAAATTTAGTAGTAAGTAGTTACTTAATATCTGAATTGCTAGTTACTTCGGTGTATCTTTTCTTTTCAAATCGAACAATATAGGGCGCTAATAGGATAGGGGGAAAATTGTTCCACCTTAAAATCAAACTTAAACATTCCTGTGTCTATAACACCTCCAACATTCAAACCAGCAGAATAATTGTGTGAAACACAATTAATGAAACGGGCACACCTTTGATTTTCATTATTTTTAATGCCACAGAGAATGAGGCCTTATGATAGGTGGTACACCTCTGCCTAATCCTTCGGGGAATACAGGCGTGATGTAACTTTGAACGTGTGACTCATTACAGCCTGCTTCAAAAGATAACAATAGTGATTGTAGTACATATTTGAAGTTACCTTTCCTTTTGAATTTGTTCTTCGATACTTTTTGGGTCCTTCCGATGAAAATTAAAAAAGATGAGAACATTCTGGTCCATAACAAGCTCATCATTAGCCACACGGTCAAGTCAAATTAACCCATATCTAAGTACTTAAATAATACTCACCATATAGATATATAAATGGTGACTTGACTTGACTTAAGATCCTATGTCCCCTAGCTGGGGCAGAGGGCTTCCACAGTAGTCCTCCATCGAGACCGGTCTTGAGCTTCGCGCTTCACCTCGCTCCACGCCATTCCAATGCTTGTCGCTTCAGCTAATACGGTACGTCGCCAAGATTGTCGGGGACGGCCTCGCTTCCTTTTTCCTTGAGGATTCCAATCTAAGGCCTGTTTAGGAATGTGATCGGAATCCCTCCGGAGCGTGTGACCAATCCAACTCCATTTACGCCGCTTGATCTGTCGGTCGATCGGGGTCTCGTTGCATCTCTCCAACAGCTCTACATTAGAGATGATCTCGGGCCAGTAAATTCCGAGGATGCGACGAAGACATCGGTTGACGAAGACCTGGATTTGGCGCGAGATGTCCTTTGTTACCTTCCACGTCTCGCACCCGTAGAGCAGCACGGATTTGACATTAGACCCGAAGACTTTGAGTTTAACCCTTCGGGTCAGTTTCCGCGATTGCCACACAGGTCTCAGCTGCGCGAAGGTAGCTCGCGCTTTGGCAATCCGAGAAGCGATATCCTCTTCAGTTCCTCCAGTTTCTGACACGACGCTCCCGAGGTACGTGAATTTGTGGACGCGTTCCACAACCTCTGTGCCGATTAACATCGGTGTAGAATTCTTCACACCTGTACGCATCTCTTGAGTCTTTCGGATGTTAATTTTGAGCCCAGTTTTCGCCCCCTCCTGGCGCAGGTCGTTCAGTTTCACTTGCATGTCAGCGTGTGTATGACTCAGCAGGCATAGATCATCGGCATAGTCCAGGTCTTCCAAGACGTTGGTCAATCCCCACTCTATCCCGCGACGCCTGCTATCGTGAGTGCGTAACATGATTCCGTCGAGAACGATTATAAAAAGGAGGGGCGAAAGAAGACAGCCCTGACGGACACCAGCGTGCACTGCGATGTCCTCCGAAATGAGTCCTTCGTGAGTCACCTTGCAGGAATATTTTCTATAAATGCTCTCCAATAGGCGGACTATTTTTGACGGCACTCCAATGTCCAAAAGGCGGGACCAGATGCTGGACCACTTCAACGTATCAAAGGCCTTTTCGAAGTCGACAAAAGTAAGATAAATTTCCCTTTGCCATTCTGATGCCTGCTCAAGAATGATACGAAGAGTGTTGATCTGGTCCGTGCATGAGCGGCTCGAACGGAAACCCACCTGCTCCCCGCGCAGAAGAGGCTCAACGGCCCTCGACAGCCTATCAAGGATTATTTTACAGAAGACCTTAGAGGGAGTTGACAGCAACGTAATGCCCCTCCAGTTATCGTAACTACTGAGATCACCTTTCTTGGGCACGGTAATTAAAAGTCCCTTGTTCCTTGGCAGGAAACAGAGGGCTTAAGAAGAAGCCGCTTAAATCCAAGGAGGGGCAGCTTATTGCGACGTCGGAAGGGCGGCTGCAACGCTGGCGCCAGCACTTTGAGGAGGTCTTCGGATCGTCGACATCTTTGACACCTGACGCGCTGCGGATAGGTTCTGTGCCACCTCGACCGCTCGACATTGATACGGAACCACCGTCAGCCTCTGAAGTGACTGAAGCGATCCTGTCTTTGAAGGCTGGCAAAGCACCTGGACTCGACCTGATTACGGCGGAAATGTTACAAGCCGACTTAGCCTCCGCTGTCGACGTGCTGACGCCTTTAATTGAAAGGATATGGACCGCTGAAGAACTCCCGGACGACTGGATAAATGGTGAGTATTATTAAAATAGGTACCCACCATATAGATATCTATACGATTTCATGTAAATTGGACGACCTCGCCAAATGAGCCATCACACGCCGACTTCCGAACTAGCATGCATGAAATATTACCGTTATTGATTTAATTTTAACTGTGAACATTGACGGAACTAAAGGGATAAACTAATGTGATAATTTGATAAAAAATTTGTAGATCTTTGGCAGACGTAACAAGTAGTCAGAATTCAGAAAACTTGACACCATCACTCCAGTCTTGCCACTGGGTCCCAGTCTACCCAGTAAATAGGTTGTCGAGGTAACAAAATGATTTTGCTAATTTTGTTTTTTATGTCGTGTTCTCACTCCACGACCACTCCAACTCACAGAGAGGAACGGAGACCCCCTCAAAGTCCCAGCAGTGGACATTATACGCTAATTTATACTTTTAATCTATCATTGCAAAAGGTTGCAAAAATAACCCATGCAACAACGAAATCTAACATACCCTGCTTTGTACCCAAAAAAAAAGTTTCCTCTTCCCGAAAGTCTTTGAGCTATAAATAATTGTCCTCCTAACTTCGACCTTTGTATTCGAATTAATTTATTTTTGAAATGGACTTCGGAAGACGCGTGGAATACTAAAGTAACCGTGCCTTCTTGAATAACTAGCGCCTGTTTGAATGTTTCAGCACGTTTTCGAGATTTTTGCGAAGTTGTTAATGAATTTTTGTGTTTATATGAAGTTAGGGGAGGATTCCAATTGTTTCTGTTTTTTATGGATTTAAATTTTATTTTATCGAACGGCCACAAAAATCTCGCTTTTTATACAGAGTCAGGGAAAAAGCCGACTTAGGAACTACATATTTGGTCTGTAGCTCAGTCCATCTGTATTTCAATTTTCGCTTATCTGGTTCACAGGTCCAACAACAATACAACAATAGCAAAAACAATCATAATGGCATATGTGCGTCATGGGACTGTGAACCTGGTAACTTTGGAGGATGGGAAACTTTGATTTCTAGGAGGTGAAAAGCTTTTTGTGTAAGTTTCCAAGAAAATTTTAATGAAAATTGGTAAAGGTGGTTTAACCGTAATTACGTTACAAATATAAACAACCGAAACACTAATGAGGATCATGTTTGACAGAGTCGAGGCCAATTAATAAGGTTTTGATAACACAAACGAAATTTTCTGTATTTCGCTACCTGTTCAAAAGGTTCGTGTACCCCAATAGAAAGATTTTAGTGCAACTAAATGTGTTTGGCAGCAATTATAGATACCGATCTACTGTAACGTGTCCCTACAAATGACTACTATTTTATGTACAGGTGGTGGGTTCATACCTAGTAAGGAGTAATAACATTTTTTTTTAAGTTTTGCCCATTATTAACTTCGTGAGCAAGAGCTGATCATTAAGACCTGAATTTGCCAACATCCTTATAAATTGTACCGTATAAACCTGTGAATTACAAAATGTGATTAATAGGTTTTGGTTTGTCTGTATATGAGAAGTGCCTATGTGTCGTAAGTATGTCAATCGCTACTTAAAACCCAAGAACCTCTATCTAGAAAACTTCGTTAGTTTAGTTAATTCCAGGGGGAAAAACAAGAAAATTGCTCACTATTCTACTTAACCCCGGCAAATATCACTGTGGGCAGTGTGAGCTCTCCAGAACACACTCGATTCTTAAATTAAAAATTGTACTCTTAAAAGCATAACAATACTCACATCGCAGCGCAATGTTCTCATAGAAAAAAACAGAGTATAATTATCTAACCTCAGTTTTATCTACCACCGGCATAATATCCATAATTATTAGTTACTCTGTGATTAAAGTATTAAGTTCTAAGAGACCTGTCTTAATACTAAATACAATTTTCTTGCAAAAATACATAAGTTTTCTTGAAACAAGGTATAGTAGATATTATAGTTCGGTTTTCCTTATATTTCGTAGCATGAAGCGTAGCACCGTAGCTCGTAGACATTGCTACTACGTAGCAAGTAATATATTCGCTAACAGTGTTACTTAAATAATGTTTAAAAAAAAAACAAGATTTTGTTGGACGTTATGTACTTTATATAACTTACAATGTACCGTTTTTATCAATCAATAAATAAATAAATAAATAAATAATAAATAACAAAATGTGTTCAATGTTTTTTTTTTAAACATTCACGGGACTAGAATATTTATATCGATCGGTCTTATTATTGATAAGAGGAAATATCGTGTTGTGGAAATTTGCAAATATTGTAGCCACAATAAAGCAAGAAAATATGAAATGTTAATGGGTAGGATAAAGTAGTGGATTGTGAATGGCCACTCTCGTTTGAAAATAGGTCCAATAATGTTACCTATATAATAAAAAGTTTGTTTGAAATATGGCTATGACCTAATTAAAGAAAACCGTATTGCTCTGATGTTTGATCAAAAGTTTGTTTTAGCAAAATCTAAAAATACTGATGTCTAAATAGAAAAACAAAAGAAAATATTAAAATTTTATTAAGGGCTGCTAGCACGCGATCAATCTTCATAATTCATAGCAATATAATTTGGTCGCAAAAAAGGCTACAAAGTTTTCACTCACGCCGTAACTAAGAGTGACTTTTTACAAGTTCATTTATATAACAATTAACTCAGACTTTTTCGTTATTCAATTTGTACTCTTATATATATGAATTGCTATTGTGTTTAGTCTAGAACTTGTTTGAAGAACCCTGATTCTTGAGAGGTTATTGAATTTGAACTCAAGATGCAACCTGTACTTACTACATTGATATAGATAATATTGACATCCTCTTCGGTCTAGCACCAAAGCGCTAAAGCTGAGCATGTCGCAAACTATTATTGGGTTTTTTTTCAATTGAAATTCTCAGTACTAACCCGGTGTCTGGATTTGTGCCTGGTTAGGGGCAACAGACTAGCCCCTATAACATTGGACTTGAACATAACTACCGAAACTAATCTTATATTAAACGAGTAGTATTTTTATAAATATATATTTGTAATGACTAATCACGTTTTCGAAAACGGCTCTAACAATTTCGATACAATTTGCACTTTAGAGGTTTTAGGAGGCGGAAAATCGATCTAGCTAGGTCTAATATCTGGGAAAAATCGTTTTCTCCGTATTTTCACGCGTTTCACCCGAGCTGAGCTCGGTCGTTCAAGTACTGTAATGTAAGATTAATTAAGGGTGCCACACCTCTGCCTAACTGCTATTTATTATGTAATATATTATAATATTTTCGGTAACAGTCAACTGTAATTTCATACACCTTAACCATGTTCATATAACAGCTATTCTACGTCTGCGGCATAACCGTCTAGCGCCTCCGTACATTTCAGGGTAGGTACTTTATTTTATAGCCAAGCCATTTTCTCTGAACGCGAAACTTTACACTTCTTACAAATATAAATGAGTTGTGAATTATTTTCTGATGTTCGCAACTAAATTTGGAGTTATTTTCCGGTCGGGCGTGGGCTGGAAAGTGTGGTTTCTGGACGAAAATGCACTCTGATTTTTATTGTTTTGAATTGGGCACAAGCTTTAAAGAAAATCTTTTATTTACGTCGCGAGAATGCTGTTCATGAATAAGAGCTTTAGTCAGTTTGACACCCTCTGAAGTACCTACTCATGAATAAACCCACTAGCACGAAAGTCAAAACTATAACAAGATTTTTATGATATTTTTAAAATTGCCTCCAAATTTCAACAACAGCTACAAATCTTTTAACTGCGCCGTATTTCATCCGTAGGTATCCCACAGTTTGTCGCAGCCACGGAGAAGAAATATGCAAAAATGTTTCACAGGAAAATCCTCGCTCGGTGCGGGTAACCAGGCGTCCTAACAATACTTGAGGTTTTAACACGCGCACAAATTCATGTGCTAAGGTTTAAAAATGCAAGCCTGAAACATTTCGTTTGTAGTTTTATGATATGATGGCATCTCTGAAGTAAGGTTTTAGCTCGTAAACGTATTGTTAAACTTGTGCCGTGAAAAGTGTTGTTTATTTTTATAGGGGGTATGTAGGATGCTTGTTTGGACAATTTCAGGTACCTACACTTTAGTCTACTTATGAACATAATATTGTTAATAGACCAAAATATACAGATTTTCTTTTCTCGACTCAATCAAATTGACTTTTATAACTTACTAGCTTCTGCCAGCGGCTTCGCCCGAATGAATGTCGAAAATTATCCTAAGGGAACATACTCGCGGGATAAAGTATCCTATGTGCTATTCCAGACTATAATCTATCTTTGTGCCTAATTTTATACAGATCCTTTCAGCCGTTTGAGCGTGAACGAGTAACAAACATACAAACACGTGTTGTATGTTTATTGTGTGTAAAACATACAACACGTGATAACATACAACAGTGTGATATGTTTCGTATATCTCCTGAAGTCAAGGCAACTTTGGTATAGTAGGAAATCGTCATCAACTTTATCACGACCAATATTATAAACCTAAAACCTGTAAACTGTACCTAAAGTAAATATAAAAATACCTAATCAATTTCTGTGTTTGGACTTCGCCCGAACATAAGTGGCCCATCGAACGTCAATTTCATTTCGTGAATGAATAAATTACGATTTTTAGCATTTTTTTCAAACTATAATATTCACAGATTTATTTGAAACAAAACACTTAAAAATTTCGTTATTACTACGAATTGTAATACAACAAACAGTTTGGCATCAACTCTCTTATTTTATTAACTTTTAAAAACAATACGTTTAGTAAAATAAGCCTTTTGTACCCAACTTTACTGTGACACTGTAGTCGGTTTGACGAACACGCGATCGCGCCAATTTGCAAGGACTGCAAAAAAAGGAAAAAAATACTTCTAAAGCCATTCAAAAAAACATCAAGACCGTTTCGTTTCAAACCGGGTTTTATAATCTCATTAAAGTAGTATGAAGTTCCTCGAGATTATTACAGTGTGCTACGACTTGTGCCAGAGTCGTTTTATGTTCGTTTAATGGTTGATGTTGCCGCGGCTCTATCCACGCACTTTTTTTAATTTCTAATGAAATATAACTTTTGTATGTTAACCGCTTGTTTGTAACATTCGAGACACAATGAAAGAGCCATTGTGTCTCGCTTAGATCTGCGTTCCAGCATACAAGAGGTTAAGTAAACATAGGTTAGCAGTGAAGAAGGCCCAGTCCCTCTCGCTAACAGGAGGCTTCAGGCGCAGGCCACATAGAAATGGCGTCAGGCGCGGACATGGCACGGGCGGGTTCCTATTACATTCAAATTTCATACCAAATTCATGGGAATAGAACGCAATTTTGGCGCCGAAATGGCGCATCATTACCACGTCCGAGCAACGACATACCGTGTGTCCTGAATTGCGCTTTAATTCCATGCATTTTGTATGATATTTGATTGGAATAAGAAGCCGCCCGTGACATGTCTGCGCCCGATGCCATTTCTATGCGGCCTGCGTCTTACACATTATTCCGCATAGCTCTATAGACCAAAAAGGATAAACAGCTAAGTCAATAATTTCCCTAGAGATCTCCCAAAAAACTGCCTAACACAAATAGGTTTAATACTCCAACTAGCACACTTACCTAACTAACAATACTTAAATAACGGAACCGTTGCCCAAGAACGGAACCACCGGACCACCCACCATCCAACCCTTAGTGGGTTGGGTATCAGAACTTAAGAACGGGACATCGAAGCAGTTGGGAGTATTACCTAATGAATACCGAAGCTAGCGGGAGTCATGACTAACGACTGCCGAAACTCGCCGGAGTATTCCCTCGTGTCTGAAGCAAATAGTGTTTAATTGTAAACAAACTTCGTCTATGTATTGACTTCCAATTAAAATGGTAAATGAGGACTTTTCAATCTGTTTCACTACTACAGTGGTTTGTCTTAAGACTCATAAAATTAAGAAATTCTCAAAATTGTGCTATATTGCTCATTTTACTTATAAAAGATCCCTGCGTTTTATATGCAGGGAAATGTTCACAAGTCTTATCGAATGTTTTGCTTATATTTAATTACCTATCTTTACAGATTTAACACCAAAGGGAAAAGCAGTTGATGGAGCAATTGGAAATAACTAAATGCAGCCTAGCATCACTAAGACGCATCAAAAAATCAAAAAGGAAGCCTAAGGGTAGAAGTTGGACACAAATAATAAAATATCAGCCTAAGCTATATTTAAACTATCTCCATAGCAAATTTAAAATAAATCTTTTTAGCGGTTTTATCGTGAAAGGTAACAAACAAGTACATTCGCATTTTTTATATATGTTGTGATTAATCTATATTACATTTTCTCTAACTGACACAATCTAGTGGCAATTACATATTTGTTATTTTGCAAATCCTTGTTGTTGAGCTCGTCACGTTATTTTTAGTAATTTTTAACCGACTTCAAAAAAAGGAGGACGTTCTCAACTGATACTGAAACGCAACGGTACTGATGAAAATAATCTAACTGATCTGATGATGAAGCCAGATTTGGAATCGTCATGATGTGTACTTTGCCTATAAATGATTTTCATGTTAATTGGAGTTATCTACCAAAACTAAAAAGAGATATAAAAAAAGTTAAAAAGAAACAAACTGACTTCCAAAACAAAACACTTTCGCGCAAAATAACTTTCTTATCTAAAGTCGGTTTCGAAAAACTGAGAACAATTGGCACCAAAGACACCGACTTCGGAAAAGAAAGTTACTTTGCACTTTGTAATGTTTTGGAAGTCGGTTTGTTGTTTTGTTAAAAAGTCTTATTAAATTATTATTAAATATGTTTGCTTCTTACTTGTTATTCATTTATTACACGTAATAACATTATTAGTACCCTGTCCCGTTGAACGGGGTTAGCGATATTTTTTATACAATGACTAAAAATACCGTGACGATGACAGGGAAAACGTGAATACGTTTTAAACACAAGAAGAGCATAATAACTATTGTAATTATTACTTCTATTCTACCCTTATCCTAATTTAAGTTAGATGATTAATAAAGATGATAAAGGTCACTAGTGATTTATATAAATTAATAAATGCTGAAATAATACAAAGCAGTGTTGTATTTTACCCATTTCTCAAAATAATTGGTTTTAGATCTTCATTATTATCTGCATAGAATGCATTTCATCGATATCGATGAATTTAAAAACGTATCGATAACTTTATTGATTTCTATACATTGCCCATCCCTATCAACGACAGTTCTTCCCGTCAATGTCAAAATTGTCATTGTCAGTCATGGTTGTCAGCATGGTTGTCAGTGCTTCTTCGAATTTTCATGTTGGTAATATGTTTTTTTTTCATGCGGTTGGCTAAAGAAGGTTAACAATTTCTCAAAATCGAATGTTCTAAGTTCCGTTTCTTATAACGTAGTTTTATTTTCTCTATGAACTGCGTTAAAGAAGAGCGAATAATTTTGTCCACATAGTTCGCGAAAGTCAATTTAACATAAAACTTCATGTTGGCATAACTTTCTGCACTAGTTTATATGACAAACGTGTTGCTGACATGTGAGATGGATTTAAATCACTGTATACAAGGAATTGTGGTAAGATTTAGCAGCGGGAGTGAGATTGGATGGGAGAACATTTCTCATTTTTTCTTGCCTAACATTAAAATTGTAGCCAGTTTTTTATAGTAGGTCATAAGCGGACTCGGTCAGTAGTCTGTAAAAAAGAAATACTAATTCCAGAGAGTGTTCGATTCAATCTTGACGGTGGCTGGAAACACTCCGTGAGACGCTGCGCAGTACCAATTTCATGTGACAGCATTGAGCAGAGTGGGTGTAGCGAGTAGAGACCTAAGCAGACGCCCTTCAAATTGAATGAGCTGTACGCAAGAATGATTCATATCAGATTTTAGTGATCATGTTTCAAAACGAGTTGGCACAACGTTTTAAAATACGTTACTGTGTAGATAACTAAGTGTGCAACAGTCCGATTACCAAGTACCCATACATGCTACTTACTGCTACATGCTACCCCTGTACCTTCTTACGTAGGTACTTAGGAGTGCAACTATCCAATTATCTTGTCATCAAACAGTGTTAGTTAACACCCTATAAAGCACTACCATATTCTTTAACAACCCAGTTTGATACTCTCAACCCAGCTATAACGAGCTTTCCCGTTGGGGGCAGTAGTACTAATACCTAGCCAGTACCAGCCACGCACACATAAACACATCTCCCTGATCGCCCCTCTTTCCAGCACTCGACTCAATTGGCGCAAAATGCTACTAGAATAAAACGAAAAGAAGCTGTCAAACGCATACGAATGGCGGATTATAGTGATGGAGAAAATTAGAGGCTGTGATTAAAACTGGAGGTTGAATTTATTGTTTGTTATTGTTTCTTTTTACTGAATTTAAAAACGAGTTTTCCTATCCAGTTTCCTAGTGTTATGTTGTCACAATCAAATGAAATAACAGGATCTATGACCTTTTTATGGAGATTAAAAAAATATCGCCCAAGTGCGTGTCGGACCTCACACATTTAGGGTTCCGTACCAAACCGCAAAATTAAGTTGGTTGTTACTTCTAGGCAAGCGTGCTCCACCGTCGACCACATCATCGCTTACCATCAGGTGAGATAGTGGTCAAGCGCGAGCCTATAATCCAATACTTTTATAATGAAAAATACAGTATTTATCCACACAACGAGTTGTAAAAAATGATACCCCACTTGATGGGGTAGGACAAAAAAAATGTAGATGTATGGGAGATCCACTTAAAAACATAAAAATACAGTTTTTGACTATTTGCATGGCTTTGGCTCAACAGGATGCTTATACTGTGACACATATGATGGACAGACGGACACACGGACAGACGGACTGACGGACAAACCGACAGACGGACAGATGGACAGATGGACGGACAGACGGACACGTGAGTGACAGCAATAGGGCTCCGTTTGGACGCTTCGGGTACGGAACCCTAAAATAGAAAAAAAAATACTTTTACACTTGGTCCCTTACTAATAATATTAAGTTGTTTAAAGTTGAGATACGTTTTAAAAATGTATCATTAATCATTCCCTAACTTTAAGCAACGGTTATAAGTTGTAAAAGATTAAATTTTACACGAATATCTGAAAAGTATTATATTGACTAGTAATCTACTAGAGTTTATTAAAATCAGTCTCATAATTCATAGTCTCACAGATAGAAGGCCTGTGTCCCAGCAGTGGGAACATTAAAAGGCTGATGATAAGTCTCATAATTGTATTATAAAACATTAAAGTACAAATTGCTAGCTACGTATTTCCAACAGACATCACACAATTCATGCTGACAGATCTAGCTGTCAAAATAGACTATAAAACGGACTGGGAGAACACTAGGATTATGATAATGAAATATAGAATGTAAAGCCTACATGCCAGTGTGCTAGCTTTACATCTATGTAACTGGCGTTTAGAGTACCTGGGATTACACACCGACGCCTAACTAGTACAGGCATAGCCCACTTAGTAAGAAAGTTTATATGCTCATCACACGTTGAACCATCAGCTTTCTAACAATTATATCGTGAAAATTTGCTTGTGCCCTGCCTAGCCCTGCTACACGCAAACGCATGTAAATATAAGTTGCAATTTAATCGACTACTGACAAAATTTTATGTGCAAGAAAAAGAAGACAATTGTTTTGGATATGCTTTCGGCGAAAAAAACCATCGCTAAAAGATTATTTAGTTCAACCGTGTTTTGTCGAACCAAGACATCAGCAAATCTTGGTATCGGCCAACCATTCATTCTTTGTACCGTTTTTCGGTGAAACGTGCTATCTGTAAATAATGGTATCGAATAATAGTTTTTCGTATTACCGTTCAGTAGGAGACTCAAATAAACGAGCTGCGTCCACAATCAAACTAACTAAAACTATCAAAAAAGTGGAAACACTGAAAATACGTTCTATAACAGGGACATTTATAACTACCATTTTAGTTTGAACCTAGTTAACATCCTATTTCAAGCCCAGACAGACAAACGCACTTGTCAAAAAGATAAAAATCACGTGCCGACTGAAAAAACAATAAAATATAGAGTTTACAGCCCTTTATACAAAAGTTTATGGCAACATTAAAGGGTATATTTTATTAGAGGGTAGGCAACAAAATTTCAATAATTGTTGGCGGGTTAACGCAGTGACATCATCCAGGTGCCCGATAGCGCCATTGACAGTACACGTTCGCTGTCGGAGCGAGCGGACGTGACATTGTTGAGAATTGTTGAGCGAAGCGATAAGCGATTCTAGAATATTTTTTTATTGGTTTTTTTACGTGCTAGTCGGGTTTACGCATAGCCTCTGTAATAAAATTCGTAGTTCTACATTGATTGATATTTAAAGCATATCCTTTTTGACTACAAATTGCTTTGTATGTGGTAAACTGGTAAAAGACACGTCTAGGTCTGGGAGTCTTATAAAATTCATTAGTTCAGCTTTATAATCATACTCAAAGGAATAATTATTCCTCAGAATAATAAAAACAAAGCACTCCTTTCTTAATAAAATTATACAATATTTTGATACCCGCAAGCTGCTATTTATGTAATAAATATTAAACAGATATAGATCATTACTCCACTTTAAGTCTTTACATATTTTTGTGATGATTACATTTTACTTTCTTTTAATTAGACTGCAAATCATTTGCATTATATTACACTTGCCTGTCGACTCATGCTTTTTCCCTTTGTCGCCCGTGTTACTACCAATCTTACTACCTGTAGTATTACTGGTAATTTGATTCCCTTTCTTACTACTGCAGTAGTGAGTTGTTAGAAGGGTAATTACAATTTCCCCTTGTTACTACCGATGATAATAATAAATAATATGGCGAGATGATGCAAGAAGGCCTATATGATTCGATGCCACATACATAACTTATGAGGGTGTTGGTGTTGTATAAAATTGGTGAGACTCTGCGCATCTTCCTGACGTCATTTATGGGGCAGTGAAGGACGGTCCTTCTCTATCCAGGATGTCGACAGATTCAGGAAAACAGCGAACCTATAAGAATCAAGCGTGGCATATTTCAGGGCGACATTCTGAGTCCTCTGTGGTTTCGCTTAGCCCTGAACCCTCTCGAGTACACTGCTGGATGGTTCGGGCCTGGGCTATCGGTTGAGAAGAGGGTCAGGTCATATCACACCTCCATTACATGGATGACCTGAAGCTCTTTGCCCCCAACAACTTGCAACTGATGAAGCTTCTAAAGGTAACAGAAAACTTCAGTGACGCCATCAGGACGGAATTTGGTGTGGACAAATGTGCAGTCAGTAAAGTGAGGGGAGATTATGGTATCCCTTTCCTCAACCGAAACTTTCAAGTATTTGGGTATGTCGGAAGCACTAGGCATCAATGCTACTGACATCAAACAGTCGTCGCTTCTTTGGTCGCTTGAAAAAAATACTTAATATTATTTTATCACGCGGGAACATGGTGCGCGCCTTCAACGGCTGGGTCATGCCGGTCTTGATGTTCTCTCTCAGACAGAACTTGACGCCCTGGATAGGAAAGTCCGCACATTGATTACACCAAAAAAAAACGATTCACTAAACCTTCCAAACCTATAGCTCAATATCTTTTTCTCCATATTTAACAGTAGTCCTGCACCAACCGGTAATTGGTGAGAGTCAAAATGAAGGGTGTACCATAGCGAATTAAATTATACTTATTACCAAAGAAATGTACCTAAAATATACTTTATTGTACCTAGATCTAAAAAATCTGTACCTCCATCAGAACGAAATTAAGGTACACCCGCCAGCCATATTGACATCAAGATGTCGGGTGTTCCGTAAAATTTTATTATTTAACCATTAAAACTATGAAGGAAAAGGGAATCAGTAATAGCGTAACAGGGGATAGAACGGTATGAAAGAAGAAAACATGTTGCGCCGACCCCAAGTAACATGGGATAAGGGCAGGAAGATGATGACTCATAAAATATAATTACCTATAAAGTACCTCAAGTAAAAAATACACACTTAATCAGTTGGACAGTTCCTGAGAAATTACGGGGATATACATCCGATGGTGTCACATATATAGACATATCTAACAAGACCCCTGCGAGTTGGCTTCGGCCCCTAGCACGCCTTTCAAAGATCCGGGACCCCAGAGTACCGAAGTTGTTAAACAAATATAAAATAGTATTAATAATTTTAGTTTTTGTGGCGAATAAACACTTTTCTTTCTTTTTTCTTTCATTGGTAGTAACAACGGGAAATCGTAATTACCCTTATAACAACTTACTACTGTAGTAGTAAGAAAGGGAATTAAATTACCAGTATTACTACTGGTAGTAAGATTGGTAGTAACACGGGCGACAAAGGGGTTTTTCTTACTAATTCCTTATTAATTCCCTTCGAAAACATTCGGTCATCTTCAGTCGGTAGTCCGGTCGTAATGCATCACCGAACTGCTGAGACGAAAAGTCTCACCAGTCCGGTGACCGGACTAAATAAACCGAACTACTGAGAACGCCCGTCTCCGTCATCTAGTCGCATATCTACTAAGGTCCCAATCCTCTGTAAGTCTACAAATTCTATACAAAAGTGTTTTCAATAAGATCGCAGATTTTCATTCTTCTTCTTAACAGCATAGATAAGAATAAAAGACACGCATACCAACACCAAGTCACCGGATACATCCTCTAGTCATTCCGTGATAATAAACCATAGCTTTCACCAGCGGACACCTTAAAAAGGTGCTTTGATCAACAACTAAACCGATACAAATCTTTTACAACTCACCATCACGCTAATGCCAATGGCGGAAGCTTAGTTACGGCACAAAATATTAGGTACAGAAGGTTTGCTCCATATAACTAGCGAAAACGCTGACTTGTTTTAGTTGCCATGTATTCCTGGTAAGAATAGATTGTTGTATAACTTTGTACTAAAAGGGCTCTAAAGAGGCACTTAGATATTTTCAGTAACCAGAAAACTTAGCTTTGGCGCTAAGCTATTGGTGTAAAAATATTTATCATTATATATATCAGTCTAGATATATATAATAATACTAGCTAGATTATGTCTACCTGGGACAAACGGTCCAGTTGGGTAGGTCCAACTTCGAGAAAGAGGTCAACCGTCGAATCCGACTCGGCTGGGCGGTATCTTCTCGTCCAATTTACCGCAGTGTCTCAAGACAAAAGTCTATGACCAGTGTGTGTTACCAGTGATCACCTATGGGACCGAGACGTGGTCGCTCACAATGGGCCTTATCAGAAAGCTTTATTTCTACCGGTGAGAGACTTTCAAATATACTCTACGATGAACGCCCAAACCCTTTGGGGCATTGTCATAATCAACATTATTAGTGGACGGAATTGGGTGCCACAGTTTGTTGTTATTCTTATTAGTAAGCAACGTGACGTTAGTGTCCTATCTGTATGTGGTCTTTATCCCTTAGTTTTTATACGGGGGCACTAAAGCAATTTCTTCGCGGTAATATATAGGTAAATATGTCTTAGACGCAGACAGGTCACGTCTGACTATCACCATGCTGACTAGACTCAAACCTCGGACCAACATATTCTAATGCAGTTCCTACCAGTACAAAGCCAGAAATCACTATTTAAGACACCCATGCATGTGTGTGAGTGACCTATTATTCTTTACACTATCTATTATGAATGAATCTCATTCTTAAACTACCAAGCACAGACTTAAATCCCCATCCCCGCTACCCTCATCCCTTGGAACATACCACGGTAATCTGACGCCTCTCACGCAAAGCGGTAAACTGTACATAGGAATGACGCTATTCTAGAGGCGTGAACTGTTTAAAATTTGCCCTAATTTCCAGGTTTAGAGGCGACTAAGATTTTCGCGTTTACTCTAAGATTATGCTGTGGGCTTCTGAATACATTTTCTTGTGGTAAAAGGCTTGACGTTTAGGGATAGCCGGTAGAAGCTGTGTGTTTTGGTAGGGTTTTAGGAAGAAATGATTTAGATTTGCATTTTAAATATGTAATAGGTTGAAGGTACAAACCTTTATGTATATGTTTAATAAACAAAACGGACATCTTATCAAATGGACTGTCATTGAAATCCTAGGCAATCAATTTGTCCAGTCTATTCCCAACTACGTTGGGGTCAGATTCCAGTCTAACCAGATGCAGCTGAGTACCAGTGATTTACATAGAGCTATCTGACCGCCACAACTCAGTAACTGGGTAACTTGATTCTCCTTGACAAAATTGGTGCCAGATTTTCTGGCTTCTGTTTATACGTAAAGACGGTCAAAGATATACCTACAACATTGCAATCCCAGTAACACATAATTTTTGAAAAACACCTGGTTCTGATGGCAGTAAACCCATTGTTGAATCAAGCTCGCCGAGGTTATCCTATCATAAAATAAAATGTAAATACTTAATGAACCAATTTATTTACCTATCCTACAAATAAATAATATATTAAATTTCTCTGAAGCGAAAGTTCACACCATCACACCAATAATACAGAACAAAGAAAAACTGACTGAATATCACATGAGACAAATATTCAAAAAAAAAAACTAAAAGAATCGTAAAATATTTTGGGTCAAAAGATAAATCCCCGCACACCAGATAAGGTATAAAAATAAAAATAGCTATCAATATTCAATTTATTAAGTGGCTTTGGCTCCGAAGCTATTTAATCAAAAAGTTTAAACGATGACGTGATTAAATACGGATTCGCGAATGGAGTTCGTATTTATTTTGCTTCCAAAAGATATGGTCGTTGGATTTTTTTTAGCTTTTATACGGGAACGAGAAAACAGATTATCACGATAAAGGAGAAGATTTAAAGTAACAAACAAACAGACAGACAGAGTTACTTCGCATTTATATTATTAGTATGGAAAGCCACGAAATGTATGGAGTTAGCTTTTCACGTACCAAGCGCTTTAAACACTAATTTAATCATAACGAAACATAAAAATCAAAATTCATAATGAAACAATATTAAGCAGTCTTTGTATAACATAATTTAATGATAAAATAGAACAGAAAAAATACCCTTTGCCCAAAAAAGCTAAGCAATTTTATTTACCTCTAAAATTTCAGACCTGAAGAATTTGATTAAAGCGTTCTACCTAAACTTGCTGAGTAGGCGTTTAGGTAAAAGGTGTCAATATTCTGTTATGTTTAACTATGTAAAGGACACAAACTACTACAAACTTAAGCTTTTATAAATGGGTATATGTCGACATTTAGTGGTAAAAGACAAAAGAACCAATGTAAGTAAGTACAGAAGGACCGATTTATAAAATAAATGAAGAATAAGGTATACCGTATACAGAAGTACATAGAATTAAATTAATTATCTCCGTTGCATGTACTGATGTGTTCTATGCCGCCAGGGGAAGAAGAGGCTGGTAACATTAACTATGCATCGAAGAAACGTCTATTTATATAGAAAGCAATTTCGTGTAGGCAGAAATGATACCAGTGCTTAAATTAATTCAAAATGTATTGATGAAACACAAGCCCTCTTTGGTAAGAGAAGAGGAATGGTCGTAACTGAACCCGACTTTGCATACGGGGCAAAGCCTTTGCAAAGGATGTCGGGTTGACATCATTAGCACAGTTAATGACTATTGTTTAAAAATCTAAATGCATTTATAATGATCAACTCTGGTGCAAGTTCTATGATAGGATGGTTAAATTCGATGCGATCCAACCTTTCCATCTCTGGCCTGATAAATGCACGAGAGTGAAAATTTGTATCAAATCCGATTTTATTAAAATAATACCCATCCGGGTCGATGTGAGTTGACGCATCATTCCTGTTAGTGTCGAGAGGACGCCTTGTTTCATTTTCAGAGGTTTTGACCAAGGAGGTTCAAGCATGATGGCATTGACTTGTTAGTATATGCGCACGTTAGCTGAAATTAAAGTACACATCGGAGTATCCGGTAATTCGTTTGTCATGAGACTTAAGTTTTCCTCTTTTAAGGGTCGCGTCGTACCTAAATTGTAAATGTGACTCCCCCGTTGGGTAAATGTTTGAGATAGGATTGATGTAACCTTTCAAAACGTTGAATAGAAGCCCTTTACATGATTCTGAATTCTTCTTTTCGTAGGGGCGTAGCTCATGTGAGGACTGCTCACCTATTTAGAGGCACCCTCCTTGCCTGTTTTAAGACTGGCAACATAACTATTAAGTTAATTTTATAAGGTGATTGAAATCAGATCGCTGGGAAAATAATAGAAGATTTCTTTAACTTTAAGCTCTATCTACTACGTTTCAAAATGATCTTTCCATTTTCCTTTACCCACTAAAAGCCGCATGTAATATTATGTAACGAAGGAAGTAAATAAGCTCGAGAGCTATAATAAAACTCTTTCTGCCATCTGACATACTCGTATTTTCCTTTAGTCTTAACCCTACATAAAAATAAATGAAATATTAAGTAATGAATAAAATATATCTTTGTCTACCGTCCTCTACCCACGTTAATTCTTAAACAATGAGCTTACAGAAGGTTTACTAAGTAAACCGTTAGAACAGATTTTTTTTTTATGGGGAAATCACTACAAAATTTAGGTTATTCAGACTCATACTGAATAAAAAGATAATCGGAGTTCCATACCATAAGTCTGGAACTGTGGGATTCGCTCACATCATATTTTAAGGTAGATTTAAGGTAGTCCGCCTGTATTTATACTTATTTTTTACAGAGGCAGTTCATTAAATCAATAGGAAATGCAAAATCGAGACTACTATTTGCAAGTTTTTTTATTAAAAGTGTTGAAAACATACAAAGCTAACATAATAGAATAGTAGATATAATTGATTTGGTGGACTTTTCACTAAATATATTATGTCGACAAAAGACACTATTAGCTACTATTTAGCTATGTAATGCAGGCACGTTGACAGCATGATCGTCTTCTAAAACATTTTGAATAGAATGGACCTTCTAAATTTCTCCCCATGGTAACATTACTATGAAGTGGCCAGGACCTTTTCATCAAAAAATACCTTTTTCTTTTACGTACTTTTTTGCTTATTTTGTTTGTTCATACAAAAGAATAACACAAATTGAATTATTTTATAACCGTATTGTTGAAACAATTTAATCAGGCGTGTAACAGCAAATTTGACTGTTCCCTTGGTTCAATAAGACTGAGTGTATGGATAGGGAACCTTGATGTAAGTACTAAGAGTGACAGGTATACTGGGAGCCTTGTGAAAGGTCTTCAGGGAATAAGTCTGAGCTTAGAGAAATTGGGAAAAGTGTTTTAAAACAGCACTTGCAATAAATTGATAAAAGGAAATGGTTTATCTGTCAGGACACACATATAGGGCCGATTTCTGAATTGAGCATTTGACGTTAAGAACGTGACAAATCCTACTCAGTATTGTCTACGATGAACTTATAGATGAAACGTAGCGCAGTAGTCGCACTCACATTAGGGTCAAATTTTAACAGGTTTTCAGACAAAAGTACAGTTTGAGAAATACTCAACACGTTCTTAACCTCAACTACTCAATTCAGAAATCGGCAAATCGGCCCTTAAGTTTTGTCACAAAAATACTTAAGACTTGTTCAAACCGTGACTGCTATCAGTGTTACAGAGTTTACTACTTATGTTAATACGTATAAAACGTATTAACATAAGTCACATCACACACATCATCAGCCTATTAATGTTCCCACTGCTGGGACCTCCTCCCTGTGAGAGGGAATGGGCCGTAATTCACCACGCGGGCCCAGTGCGGGTTGGTGAATGACCACATGACTTCGAAGTTTTCTTCACCGTTTTGAGAGCAGTGGTGAAGAAATAATTTACACAAAGTAAAGCGCCTGCCTAGACACGAACCCACGACCTACAACTTGTAATTCGCAGCCGACACCACTAGGCCACCACTGCTCACTAAAACAAGTAGTAATAAAATATGGTTAACCTTCAAACTTTCTGAAATTAGTGGTATCAAAATGTTTTTGTAATAGACCTCACAAATTACGAGTACCTACTTGCATACTATACTTATTTTCTGCCTAATACTGCCTTAAAACACCTACCCTCTTACAAATAAACGCAGAATAAAGTTATACCAGGTATAAACCTATGAAAATGTATGGGTATACCTTAGTTATACCTGGTATAACTTTATTCCGCGTTTATTTGTTAGACGGCTATACTTATTAAAAGGAAAGACATTTACAAGTCCTATGTGAATCGTCATGAACTCCTCAAAGTATGTCCATCATTGAGCGCGTCCTCAGCTCAGACAGGCGTGTTCTTCCGAGTGATGGATGTGTGGAAGTCGTCAGAGCAGGGCTTCCTCTGCCTTGTTTTTCGTCGTGTGCCGGGAGAGTCTAAATATAAATAAATATTTTAAGTGGGGTTCTCATACAAAAAACGTGATTTTTTGCCGTTTTTGCGATAATGGTACGGAACCCTACGAGCGTGAGTCCGACTCGCACTTCGCCGGTTTTTTGATATAAATAGATCTAATGTCCCTTGGGTAATACAGCTGGATGGCTGCATACTCCTTAAACCCGGTTCTGAGGAAATTTAAACCTCATCAAAATCGATCCAGTACTTTTCGAGGAAAATGATAATAGACATACCTACACACACACACATGAAGCGGTCTTCGTTTAGTTGTGTCGTGCGTGGCACATGTGTAAGAAAAGTTTTTATTATTCAGGAGAAAGTTTAGAGGCGTTACCTACTTTAAACATTCTCCTGAAGAATAAATTTATTTGGGTGTCTTATACATTTAAGATCGTAGGCACATACTTTATCCTGAGTTCTACACACTTAACTAAAGCGTATGATCACAAATAACTTAGCATTTTGATGTGTAATGATAACGTGGAACCTGTTTAATAGCACATAATAAACTGCCTCTAGACCTCCGCATACAAGAGGCAGCCGCCCTGTATGCGGCAAGGAGAGGGTCATCCCGGTTTGTGCCGGCGGACCGGGAGATTGAGAGTATGGTGAGGTTTGCAGAGACGTCTCATCCTGCTAAGCAAATGGCTTTGGAGTTCATGTGCCTGGCAGACCAACAGCTCGTGCACGGCCAGAACGTGCAGGCAGTGCGAATATTCACTGACGGCAGCAAGATTGAGTGGAAGGTCGGAGCCGCATTATCCTTATGGGATAATGATGGTGAAGTCCAGAACCTCAAACTTAGCCTTGCCGCGTACTGCACTGTCTACCAGGCGGAACTTCTGGCCATTTGTAAGGCAACGGACGTAATCCTCAAGCGCAAAGAGACAAGCTATGGCTTGTACAGTGACTCAATGGCAGCATTGCAGACACTGGCAGGCCATGGCTCTCTCCATCCTCTGGCGGTCCGCGCAAGAGCGAATATCGCTCTGGCATTGACCCAAGAAAAAGCTGTGTCTCTTTACTGGGTTAAGGCCCACGCGGGCTTGCCAGGGAACGAGCGCGCGGACGAGCTGGCGAAGAAAGCAGCATTGTCGTTACGGAGGAAGCCGGACTATGACCAGTGTCCGGTTTCATTCATCAAGCGTCAGATCCGTTTGGATTCGCTTGATGAATGGAATCGGAGATACGTGTCGGGCGAGACGGCCTCGGTGACGAAAATGTTCCTTCCGGACGCCGTGGCAGCCTACCGTATTGTGAAACGGGTGAGGCCAACAGGAGTGCTCACGCAGGTTTTAACGGGGCACGGTGGGTTCTCAGAATACTTAAACCGTTTTAAATGTAAGGAGAGCCCATCGTGCACCTGCGACCCCAATATTGCGGAATCGGTTCCTCACATCATCCTGGACTGTCCGATATACGCCAGACAAAGATACAATCTGGAGCAAGAACTGGGTATGAGACTGCTAAGGCAGAACGTGCGGGATATTATGTCGGGAAAAAGCAGAAATAAATTTATAGCCTACTGCGAGAGTGTAGCACAAATGGTTATAGACAAGAATAAAACTTGATAATAAAACTATGTTTCGTTTTATATTATGTATATAGATATCGTAAACATAGGAAATAGATTGTAAAATAGCATAAGCAGTAGGTTAAGAGTAGTATATAATAAATAGATGTAAGAAATAACTGTATGAGAATCTGTATAAGAAATAAATGTGTATTTTGTAAAAGTAAGATAATTATAGCATAAAAATAGTCTTTTTTTTTTAAATTGTGGTAGTGAGATGTATAAAATAACTATATTGTAATTTAAGAAAACATGTAAATAAAAACAACATGAAAAAATTATTTTCCCTGTTTAGTAATAAAGTAAACGCATAAATAGCTAGCAGAATAGGTAGTAGGTAAAATGTGGGAGTCCCACCCACTGAATAAATGGCGAAGGATGAAAGAAAGATAAAGTATGAAGCATAAAAGTGCGAGAGGAATAAAAGCGAGAACTGGTATGAATGAGAATAAGATATAAAATAGGCACCAACTTTGTGGTGGAACTAGTCCTTAAAAAAAAAAAAAAAAAATATCACATAATAATATGTTAGGGCCTTCATAAAGACGACGTTTGACATTACTACACTTCTCATCGAAATACCAGTGAAATTCGGTTCGGTTTCGGTTTGTATGAGTTTTATGTATTTTAATACATCATATCAGCCGAAAGACGTCCACTGCTGGACATAGGCCTCCCCCAAGTGTCACCACATTGACCGGTCCCGTGCGTCCCGCATCCAGCGAATTCCCGCAACCTTCACCAGGTCATCGGTCCACCTGGTGGGAGGCCTTCCAACGCATCGTCTTCCGGTTCGCGGTCGCCACTCCAGAACTTTTCTGCCCCATCGGCCATCCGTTCTGCGAGCAATGTGCCCTGCCCACTGCCACTTAAGTTTGGCAATTCTTCGGGCTATGTCGGTAACCCTGGTTCTCTTGCGGATCTCTACATTTCTGATTCGATCACGCAAGGATACTCCGAGCATAGCCCTCTCCATTGCCCTTTGCGTGACTGTAAGCTTTCTGATGAGGCCCATTGTGAGCGACCACTTCTCAGAGCCATAGGTCATCACTGGCAACACACACTGGTCATAGACTTTCGTCTTGAGACACTGTGGTAAGTTGGACGAGAAGACACCGCGCAATTTCCCGAACGCTGCCCAGCCGAGTCGGATTCGACGGTTGACCTCTTTCTCGAAGTTGGCCCTACCCAACTGGATCGTTTGTCCCAGGTAGACATAATCTTCCACAATTTCGAGTGTAGAGTCTCCAACCTTGATAGGAGTGGGTGTTACACGGGCATTCAACATTACCTTGGTTTTGTCCATGTTCATTTTAAGACCCACTCTTTCGGAAGCTCTACTGAGGTCATCGAGCATTATACTGAGGTCCTCCATGGTCTCAGCCATGACTACTATATCGTCGGCAAACCGAAGGTGAGTGATGTACTCGCCATTGACGTTGATGCCTAGCCCTCTCCAGTCCAGAACCTTGAAGACATCCTCCAGTGCAGCGGTGAACAGTTTCGGAGATATGACGTCTCCCTGTCTCACACCTCGCTGCAGAAAGATAGGTTCCAAAGCCTGATCCTGAAGTCGGACTGACATGGTGGCGTTTTTTTACAAACACTTCAACACCTTGATGTACCGGTAGTCGATTTGGCACCGTTGGAGAGACTGCAGTACAGCCCAAGTCTCGATTGAATCGAAGGCTTTCTCGTAGTCCACAAACGCTAAACAGAGAGGCAGGTTATACTCTTCGGTCTTCTGTATAACCTGCCGCAGCGTATATATGTGGTCTACGGTGCTAAAGCCTTTTCGGAATCCGGCTTGTTCGGGAGGCTGGAAATCGTCAAACCTGCGCGCGAGACGATTCGTGATGACTCTTGAAAACAGCTTGTAGACATGGCTAAGAAGTGAGATGGGCCTATAGTTCTTTAATAGGGCATTGTCACCCTTCTTGAAAAAGAGTACCACCATACCCCTGCACCATGCCTGTGGCGTTTTCCCCTCGAGTATGACGGCACCAAACAGCTTCTGAAGGGCCTTAAGTATTGGTTTTCCACCCGCCTTCAGGAGTTCGGCCGTAATGCCATCATCACCCGGTGCCTTGTTGTTCTTAAGCTGTTTAAGAGCCATCCTAATCTCGTACAGGCTGACGTCCGGTATGTCTTCGGTATAGTGACGGGTCAATCTAGCTCTAGGGTCTTTTACTAGTTTCGCGACGGGTTTACTGGTTGACGTGTACAACTGCCCATAGAATTTCTCGATCTCCCTCAGAAGCTCCGGTTTGGCGGATATGATCCTGCCATCGTCGGTCTTCAGTTTCGTGAGCTGGCTCTGCCCAATAGATAGATCTCTTGCAAAGACCTTGGAGCCCTTATTCCGCTCAATTGCGTCTTTAATACGCTCAGTATTATAGCGGCGGAGGTCACTTTTCAAGGACTTTGAGATCCGTCTATTAAGCCGCCGGTATTTCAACGCATCGTCTGAAGACTGCAGGATCATCTCACGCCTCTCCTTCATAAGCTTGAGAGTAGGATCAGAGATCTTTTTGTTTATATATGTACGGCGGGTCTTGAAAAACTTAGACACGACCGAATGGACAGCTTCCACGAACCCGTCGCTGTATTCGTCCACGGAGCTCCCTTGGCACTCGAAACTATTCTGGAGTTCGAGCTGAAAGCTCTCGGGGTTTTGGATCTGGATCTGTGCTGGCCGGAGCGTTGACTTCATCAGTCGAGACCTTTCAAGCTTGATATTAATGTTCAATGTGCCTCTTACCATTCGGTGATCACTCCCGGTTTTCACCGAATTGATCACAGAGACATCATTGAACATTTGCTTCTTGGTTGACATGATGAAGTCGATCTCGTTTTTGTTGCACCATCGGGGCTTTGCCGGGTCCACTTCCTATGCTCCTTCTCCATAAAACTGGCCAGTAGGTGACCCCGGTGGTTCCGACGTCCAACTCCAAATTGCCCCACTTGCAGCTCATCCTCGTCTCGTTTGCCCAGTTTTGCGTCGATGTCCCCCATAACAACGGTGAAGTGAGTTTTAAAACCATGCATGGCTATAGAGATATCCTCATACATGGTCTCTAACTCGTCATCGAGGTGTGCCGAGGTCGGTGCGTAGACCAGTATGACCTTCAGCGAATATCTCGAGGATATTCTGAGTATAAGGTACGCCACCCTGGTCGACACACTCTCGATCTTCACCACGTTGTTCACAAGGGACCTGTGGACGATAAACCCGACACCACCCTGGGACTGCCGGTCACCCTCTCGGAAATAGAGCAGGTCAGGTTTGAGGATTATCGAGTCCTCCCCCTCTCTTCGGACTTCAGATAACCCTATAATTCTCCATCGCAACCTGCTCAATTCTTCCTCGAGTTCGGCTATCTTCTCGTCGGTCCGGAGTGTTCGCGTGTTGTATGTTGCCAGGGCCAGTCGTCGGTGTTTATTGGGGTAGCCTCCGGGGATTCTTCGCACCCCTTGCCACGCCATCGCCTTGACCGCTACCGTAGTCGAGGGTAGACGGGCTGCCGGGTACTCGGGGCCGTTTTTTCTTTGTGCTATTCATTTGGTTTGGGGGGGGTTTGCCTTAATCGCCACGCTTGGCCGGCGGGTTGGCGATCGCAGTTTGTTGTTGAAGAGCAAAGAGAACGCTGGTGTATCCCTTAGTCGCCTCTTACGACACCCACGGAAAGATATGGGATGGTGAGATTCTTTACGTCCGACACCATACGGAACAACATTTTTATACATTAAACAAAAAAAATAAAAAGATGATGACAGTTAATTGCGGATATTGTAAGGCATCGTTTAACGAATATTTACGTTTCAAATTAAAATTATTTTCTTTAGCTATAGTGTTTTGTTCAACAGATGTGTTTTTAATCCCCGACGAGAAAAAAAGAGGGGTGTTATAAGTTTGACGTGTGTACCTGTGTGTTTGTGTATATTTATATTTGTATACATGTTTTTTGTGTATTTATGGATCTGTATGTGGCATCATAGCTCCTAAACGGATGATTCGATTTTGATTTCGTTTATTTTTGTTTATTGTTAGCTATGTTTGATGAAAATCGATTGTTCTTCAATCCAGCACTGTGCAAAGCGCTCTCTCTGTCTTCGATAAACCTTATTTCTTCCGTAGTTACTATACAGCATGATCTTACTCTCGTCACAAAATAAAACTTTGCTGATGACCAATTTAAGTGCTCACGTGCAAAGTTAAGTCTACCGTCAATTTTGGGCCATTAGCTGGTTTATGAGGTTTCAGGCCACGCACCGTCAATCTTCTTCTAATGATAGAATCGCTCACAGTCAATCCTCGAACACCACGGAGGCGTTGCTGCAGTTGAATAGAGTAAAAGGTCAAAGGTCAAAGTCCGGCCCAGTGCGAGTCGGACTCGCGCACGAAGGGTGCCGTACTTGGTAAATTGCGGTTTACGATTTATGACGTATTAAAAAAAAACTACACCCTAGATCTCGTTCAAACCAATTTTCGGTGGCAGTTTACATGGTATTGTACACCATATACTTTTTTAAGTTTATCATTCTCTTATTTTAGAAGTTACAGGGGGGGGGACACACATTTTACCACTTTGGAAGAGTCTCTCGCACAAACTATTCAGTTTAGAAAAAAAAAATTGGAAACCTCAATATCAATTTTGAAGACCTATCCATAGATACCCCACACGTATGGGTTTGATGAAAAAAAATATTTTAAGTTTCAGTTTCAAGTATGGGTAACCCACAATATTTTTTTTTGTAATTATTTTTGTGTGAAAATCTTAACGCGGCTCACAGAATAATATCGTTTAATACAAATAGAATAACACATCAGAATCAGAATCAGATCGTAGAATACATCTATTTACCAAGTTTCAACAGCATAGTTCTTATAGTTTCGGAAAAAAGTGGCTGTGACATACGGACGGACAGACAGACAGACAGACAGACATGACGAATCTATAAGGGTTCGGTTTTTTGCCATTTGGCTACGGAACCCTAAAAAAGGCGATTTCTTAGAGAAACTGACGCAATATACCGGTCATCGTACTCAGACGTGCCTCGATATCTACTAGCAGATCCTGGACGGCGAATAAACATACGCTGATAGATTCTATTATCAGTACAGAGGCTAACATCATGCAGCCACAACACGCTGACTATGCCCTGAATCCAGCAACGCCAAGACTTGGGTGGCTTCCGTGGGCGAGGTATCCATATTTATTAGGAAAAATCTATTTGGTAGGATGTTACAGAGCTTACTTAATATCACTATTTTTAAAAACTACATTCTTCACAAAAAAAAATGTGTTCAAATGCAGAAATTCCGACGGAATACGCATTGAAAACTATCTCCACATTCATTTATTGGATGAAAATTCGTAAATTCAAATTTGGAATTGTGGTGCACCATTGTGAAGACTGCCATTGGCATTATTTTTAATGATATCACTCCTTCGATTTTTTTGATGAGAAGTGTATGTTCACATGGAGTAAGTTAGACTACCCGTATGGTACGTAATTTTGTAGGTATTAACTTAAACATGGACATAATATCACAACTTGCTCACATCATAACCTATCATTGTATTTCAGGAAAATGTCCACTATTGGACATAAACCTCCCCCCAAGGCATGCTATAACAACTTATCCTGCCATCTTGCGTGCCTGCCCTCATCGAATTCCCTACGAAAACGTCACTAATCGTGTTTGGTCATAAAAAGTGGGCGCATAACATCAGGATTCGCCAGTACACTAGTACATTTCATTACGCAAGTCTCAACATTTAATTTATTCAAATACATTTTGATCATCACGACGTAAAATATAAGCCATTCAGACTTTCAACAAAAAAGGCTGGAGAACAACAAAAAGATAAAATACTCACAAACAGAATATTATGTTCTATTGAAGGCAATTCATTTAAACGTAAAGATTGATGGGAGTCCCATTTACTTTCGATCTGCAAAACCCGACGTATAAACACGGGTTGTTGACATGTAAAAAGATTTTATGTTCTGTACATACATTCGGATATCGTCGGGAAACATTCTGGGAAGCTGCTAAAACCTGGTCCTGAGTGAAAGCGCGGTAACTAGGGCGGGTTATGACGCGGTTATGTGGCCACGGTGTATCGCGAGTTGTTGTAGCGGGCAGTTAGGGTAGACATGTTTTCACGACGAGGTTACTTCGTCACATCGCGCTAGGCAACCGTCAAAGTTACTTCAGTATGGACGCAAGCGGCGGTTTCAATGTGTCATATTTCGCGCCCTTAGCACGCGCGCAAGCTCCTCACCCTGCTCGTGGCCAAGGATTCAAAAGGGAAATTGTTGTAACGGGATGCGTATATCACTGAATACAAAGCGATGAATGTAGGTAATATGGTTTTCTGAGAAACACTGGGAAGATGGTGCCAATATGTCGAATTAAAGCCAAATTCCCGTTACTCTGGTTCATAGAAACAACTTTTTTAAAGGATTATTTTTGGCACAGCGATAGGCTGATCGAATAATTATGCGTAGCTAACTGTCATACCACGTTAGTTAGAGATGAATAATAGTTTGTTGACCCCGGTTTAAAATCTTGATCTAGAAACTGGTGAGTAACGTATCCATGAATATTAAACCGAAATTTCTCGTGATAAATCCCTAACATTTTCAAATCATAATCAAAATCGATCCAGTACTTTTCGAGGAAAATGATAATAGACATACCTACACACACACACATGAAGCGGTCTTCGTTTAGTTGTGTCGTGCGTGGCACATGTGTAAGAAAAGTTTTTATTATTCAGGAGAAAGTTTAGAGGCGTTACCTACTTTAAACATTCTCCTGAAGAATAAATTTATTTGGGTGTCTTATACATTTAAGATCGTAGGCACATACTTTATCCTGAGTTCTACACACTTAACTAAAGCGTATGATCACAAATAACTTAGCATTTTGATGTGTAATGATAACGTGGAACCTGTTTAATAGCACATAATAAACTGCCTCTAGACCTCCGCATACAAGAGGCAGCCGCCCTGTATGCGGCAAGGAGCGGGTCATCCCGGTTTGTGCCGGTGGACCGGGAGATTGAGAGTATGGTGAGGTTTGCAGAGACGTCTCATCCTGCTAAGCAAATGGCTTTGGAGTTCATGTGCCTGGCAGACCAACAGCTCGTGCACGGCCAGAACGTGCAGGCAGTGCGAATATTCACTGACGGCAGCAAGATTGAGTGGAAGGTCGGAGCCGCATTATCCTTATGGGATAATGATGGTGAAGTCCAGAACCTCAAACTTAGCCTTGCCGCGTACTGCACTGTCTACCAGGCGGAACTTCTGGCCATTTGTAAGGCAACGGACGTAATCCTCAAGCGCAAAGAGACAAGCTATGGCTTGTACAGTGACTCAATGGCAGCATTGCAGACACTGGCAGGCCATGGCTCTCTCCATCCTCTGGCGGTCCGCGCAAGAGCGAATATCGCTCTGGCATTGACCCAAGAAAAAGCTGTGTCTCTTTACTGGGTTAAGGCCCACGCGGGCTTGCCAGGGAACGAGCGCGCGGACGAGCTGGCGAAGAAAGCAGCATTGTCGTTACGGAGGAAGCCGGACTATGACCAGTGTCCGGTTTCATTCATCAAGCGTCAGATCCGTTTGGATTCGCTTGATGAATGGAATCGGAGATACGTGTCGGGCGAGACGGCCTCGGTGACGAAAATGTTCCTTCCGGACGCCGTGGCAGCCTACCGTATTGTGAAACGGGTGAGGCCAACAGGAGTGCTCACGCAGGTTTTAACGGGGCACGGTGGGTTCTCAGAATACTTAAACCGTTTTAAATGTAAGGAGAGCCCATCGTGCACCTGCGACCCCAATATTGCGGAATCGGTTCCTCACATCATCCTGGACTGTCCGATATACGCCAGACAAAGATACAATCTGGAGCAAGAACTGGGTATGAGACTGCTAAGGCAGAACGTGCGGGATATTATGTCGGGAAAAAGCAGAAATAAATTTATAGCCTACTGCGAGAGTGTAGCACAAATGGTTATAGACAAGAATAAAACTTGATAATAAAACTATGTTTCGTTTTATATTATGTATATAGATATCGTAAACATAGGAAATAGATTGTAAAATAGCATAAGCAGTAGGTTAAGAGTAGTATATAATAAATAGATGTAAGAAATAACTGTATGAGAATCTGTATAAGAAATAAATGTGTATTTTGTAAAAGTAAGATAATTATAGCATAAAAATAGTCTTTTTTTTTTAAATTGTGGTAGTGAGATGTATAAAATAACTATATTGTAATTTAAGAAAACATGTAAATAAAAACAACATGAAAAAATTATTTTCCCTGTTTAGTAATAAAGTAAACGCATAAATAGCTAGCAGAATAGGTAGTAGGTAAAATGTGGGAGTCCCACCCACTGAATAAATGGCGAAGGATGAAAGAAAGATAAAGTATGAAGCATAAAAGTGCGAGAGGAATAAAAGCGAGAACTGGTATGAATGAGAATAAGATATAAAATAGGCACCAACTTTGTGATGGAACTATAGTCCTTAAAAAAAAAAAAAAAAAAATATCACATAATAATATGTTAGGGCCTTCATAAAGACGACGTTTGACATTACTACACTTTTCATCGAAATACCAGTGAAATTCGGTTCGGTTTCGGTTTGTATGAGTTTTATGTATTTTAATACATCATATCAGCCGAAAGACGTCCACTGCTGGACATAGGCCTCCCCCAAGTGTCACCACATTGACCGGTCCCGTGCGTCCCGCATCCAGCGAATTCCCGCAACCTTCACCAGGTCATCGGTCCACCTGGTGGGAGGCCTTCCAACGCATCGTCTTCCGGTTCGCGGTCGCCACTCCAGAACTTTTCTGCCCCATCGGCCATCCGTTCTGCGAGCAATGTGCCCTGCCCACTGCCACTTAAGTTTGGCAATTCTTCGGGCTATGTCGGTAACCCTGGTTCTCTTGCGGATCTCTACATTTCTGATTCGATCACGCAAGGATACTCCGAGCATAGCCCTCTCCATTGCCCTTTGCGTGACTGTAAGCTTTCTGATGAGGCCCATTGTGAGCGACCACTTCTCAGAGCCATAGGTCATCACTGGCAACACACACTGGTCATAGACTTTCGTCTTGAGACACTGTGGTAAGTTGGACGAGAAGACACCGCGCAATTTCCCGAACGCTGCCCAGCCGAGTCGGATTCGACGGTTGACCTCTTTCTCGAAGTTGGCCCTACCCAACTGGATCGTTTGTCCCAGGTAGACATAATCTTCCACAATTTCGAGTGTAGAGTCTCCAACCTTGATAGGAGTGGGTGTTACACGGGCATTCAACATTACCTTGGTTTTGTCCATGTTCATTTTAAGACCCACTCTTTCGGAAGCTCTACTGAGGTCATCGAGCATTATACTGAGGTCCTCCATGGTCTCAGCCATGACTACTATATCGTCGGCAAACCGAAGGTGAGTGATGTACTCGCCATTGACGTTGATGCCTAGCCCTCTCCAGTCCAGAACCTTGAAGACATCCTCCAGTGCAGCGGTGAACAGTTTCGGAGATATGACGTCTCCCTGTCTCACACCTCGCTGCAGAAAGATAGGTTCCAAAGCCTGATCCTGAAGTCGGACTGACATGGTGGCGTTTTTTTACAAACACTTCAACACCTTGATGTACCGGTAGTCGATTTGGCACCGTTGGAGAGACTGCAGTACAGCCCAAGTCTCGATTGAATCGAAGGCTTTCTCGTAGTCCACAAACGCTAAACAGAGAGGCAGGTTATACTCTTCGGTCTTCTGTATAACCTGCCGCAGCGTATATATGTGGTCTACGGTGCTAAAGCCTTTTCGGAATCCGGCTTGTTCGGGAGGCTGGAAATCGTCAAACCTGCGCGCGAGACGATTCGTGATGACTCTTGAAAACAGCTTGTAGACATGGCTAAGAAGTGAGATGGGCCTATAGTTCTTTAATAGGGCATTGTCACCCTTCTTGAAAAAGAGTACCACCATACCCCTGCACCATGCCTGTGGCGTTTTCCCCTCGAGTATGACGGCACCAAACAGCTTCTGAAGGGCCTTAAGTATTGGTTTTCCACCCGCCTTCAGGAGTTCGGCCGTAATGCCATCATCACCCGGTGCCTTGTTGTTCTTAAGCTGTTTAAGAGCCATCCTAATCTCGTACAGGCTGACGTCCGGTATGTCTTCGGTATAGTGACGGGTCAATCTAGCTCTAGGGTCTTTTACTAGTTTCGCGACGGGTTTACTGGTTGACGTGTACAACTGCCCATAGAATTTCTCGATCTCCCTCAGAAGCTCCGGTTTGGCGGATATGATCCTGCCATCGTCGGTCTTCAGTTTCGTGAGCTGGCTCTGCCCAATAGATAGATCTCTTGCAAAGACCTTGGAGCCCTTATTCCGCTCAATTGCGTCTTTAATACGCTCAGTATTATAGCGGCGGAGGTCACTTTTCAAGGACTTTGAGATCCGTCTATTAAGCCGCCGGTATTTCAACGCATCGTCTGAAGACTGCAGGATCATCTCACGCCTCTCCTTCATAAGCTTGAGAGTAGGATCAGAGATCTTTTTGTTTATATATGTACGGCGGGTCTTGAAAAACTTAGACACGACCGAATGGACAGCTTCCACGAACCCGTCGCTGTATTCGTCCACGGAGCTCCCTTGGCACTCGAAACTATTCTGGAGTTCGAGCTGAAAGCTCTCGGGGTTTTGGATCTGGATCTGTGCTGGACGGAGCGTTGACTTCATCAGTCGAGACCTTTCAAGCTTGATATTAATGTTCAATGTGCCTCTTACCATTCGGTGATCGCTCCCGGTTTTCACCGAATTGATCACAGAGACATCATTGAACATTTGCTTCTTGGTTGACATGATGAAGTCGATCTCGTTTTTGTTGCACCATCGGGGCTTTGCCGGGTCCACTTCCTATGCTCCTTCTCCATAAAACTGGCCAGTAGGTGACCCCGGTGGTTCCGACGTCCAACTCCAAATTGCCCCACTTGCAGCTCATCCTCGTCTCGTTTGCCCAGTTTTGCGTCGATGTCCCCCATAACAACGGTGAAGTGAGTTTTAAAACCATGCATGGCTATAGAGATATCCTCATACATGGTCTCTAACTCGTCATCGAGGTGTGCCGAGGTCGGTGCGTAGACCAGTATGACCTTCAGCGAATATCTCGAGGATATTCTGAGTATAAGGTACGCCACCCTGGTCGACACACTCTCGATCTTCACCACGTTGTTCACAAGGGACCTGTGGACGATAAACCCGACACCACCCTGGGACTGCCGGTCACCCTCTCGGAAATAGAGCAGGTCAGGTTTGAGGATTATCGAGTCCTCCCCCTCTCTTCGGACTTCAGATAACCCTATAATTCTCCATCGCAACCTGCTCAATTCTTCCTCGAGTTCGGCTATCTTCTCGTCGGTCCGGAGTGTTCGCGTGTTGTATGTTGCCAGGGCCAGTCGTCGGTGTTTATTGGGGTAGCCTCCGGGGATTCTTCGCACCCCTTGCCACGCCATCGCCTTGACCGCTACCGTAGTCGAGGGTAGACGGGCTGCCGGGTACTCGGGGCCGTTTTTTCTTTGTGCTATTCATTTGGTTTGGGGGGGGTTTGCCTTAATCGCCAAGCTTGGCCGGCGGGTTGGCGATCGCAGTTTGTTGTTGAAGAGCAAAGAGAACGCTGGTGTATCCCTTAGTCGCCTCTTACGACACCCACGGAAAGATATGGGATGGTGAGATTCTTTACGTCCGACACCATACGGAACAACATTTTTATACATTAAACAAAAAAAATAAAAAGATGATGACAGTTAATTGCGGATATTGTAAGGCATCGTTTAACGAATATTTACGTTTCAAATTAAAATTATTTTCTTTAGCTATAGTGTTTTGTTCAACAGATGTGTTTTTAATCCCCGACGAGAAAAAAAGAGGGGTGTTATAAGTTTGACGTGTGTACCTGTGTGTTTGTGTATATTTATATTTGTATACATGTTTTTTGTGTATTTATGGATCTGTATGTGGCATCATAGCTCCTAAACGGATGATTCGATTTTGATTTCGTTTATTTTTGTTTATTGTTAGCTATGTTTGATGAAAATCGATTGTTCTTCAATCCAGCACTGTGCAAAGCGCTCTCTCTGTCTTCGATAAACCTTATTTCTTCCGTAGTTACTATACAGCATGATCTTACTCTCGTCACAAAATAAAACTTTGCTGATGACCAATTTAAGTGCTCACGTGCAAAGTTAAGTCTACCGTCAATTTTGGGCCATTAGCTGGTTTATGAGGTTTCAGGCCACGCACCGTCAATCTTCTTCTAATGATAGAATCGCTCACAGTCAATCCTCGAACACCACGGAGGCGTTGCTGCAGTTGAATAGAGTAAAAGGTCAAAGGTCAAAGTCCGGCCCAGTGCGAGTCGGACTCGCGCACGAAGGGTGCCGTACTTGGTAAATTGCGGTTTACGATTTATGACGTATTAAAAAAAAACTACACCCTAGATCTCGTTCAAACCAATTTTCGGTGGCAGTTTACATGGTATTGTACACCATATACTTTTTTAAGTTTATCATTCTCTTATTTTAGAAGTTACAGGGGGGGGGACACACATTTTACCACTTTGGAAGAGTCTCTCGCACAAACTATTCAGTTTAGAAAAAAAAAATTGGAAACCTCAATATCAATTTTGAAGACCTATCCATAGATACCCCACACGTATGGGTTTGATGAAAAAAAATATTTTAAGTTTCAGTTTCAAGTATGGGTAACCCACAATATTTTTTTTTGTAATTATTTTTGTGTGAAAATCTTAACGCGGCTCACAGAATAATATCGTTTAATACAAATAGAATAACACATCAGAATCAGAATCAGATCGTAGAATACATCTATTTACCAAGTTTCAACAGCATAGTTCTTATAGTTTCGGAAAAAAGTGGCTGTGACATACGGACGGACAGACAGACAGACAGACAGACATGACGAATCTATAAGGGTTCGGTTTTTTGCCATTTGGCTACGGAACCCTAAAAAAGGCGATTTCTTAGAGAAACTGACGCAATATACCGGTCATCGTACTCAGACGTGCCTCGATATCTACTAGCAGATCCTGGACGGCGAATAAACATACGCTGATAGATTCTATTATCAGTACAGAGGCTAACATCATGCAGCCACAACACGCTGACTATGCCCTGAATCCAGCAACGCCAAGACTTGGGTGGCTTCCGTGGGCGAGGTATCCATATTTATTAGGAAAAATCTATTTGGTAGGATGTTACAGAGCTTACTTAATATCACTATTTTTAAAAACTACATTCTTCACAAAAAAAAATGTGTTCAAATGCAGAAATTCCGACGGAATACGCATTGAAAACTATCTCCACATTCATTTATTGGATGAAAATTCGTAAATTCAAATTTGGAATTGTGGTGCACCATTGTGAAGACTGCCATTGGCATTATTTTTAATGATATCACTCCTTCGATTTTTTTGATGAGAAGTGTATGTTCACATGGAGTAAGTTAGACTACCCGTATGGTACGTAATTTTGTAGGTATTAACTTAAACATGGACATAATATCACAACTTGCTCACATCATAACCTATCATTGTATTTCAGGAAAATGTCCACTATTGGACATAAACCTCCCCCCAAGGCATGCTATAACAACTTATCCTGCCATCTTGCGTGCCTGCCCTCATCGAATTCCCTACGAAAACGTCACTAATCGTGTTTGGTCATAAAAAGTGGGCGCATAACATCAGGATTCGCCAGTACACTAGTACATTTCATTACGCAAGTCTCAACATTTAATTTATTCAAATACATTTTGATCATCACGACGTAAAATATAAGCCATTCAGACTTTCAACAAAAAAGGCTGGAGAACAACAAAAAGATAAAATACTCACAAACAGAATATTATGTTCTATTGAAGGCAATTCATTTAAACGTAAAGATTGATGGGAGTCCCATTTACTTTCGATCTGCAAAACCCGACGTATAAACACGGGTTGTTGACATGTAAAAAGATTTTATGTTCTGTACATACATTCGGATATCGTCGGGAAACATTCTGGGAAGCTGCTAAAACCTGGTCCTGAGTGAAAGCGCGGTAACTAGGGCGGGTTATGACGCGGTTATGTGGCCACGGTGTATCGCGAGTTGTTGTAGCGGGCAGTTAGGGTAGACATGTTTTCACGACGAGGTTACTTCGTCACATCGCGCTAGGCAACCGTCAAAGTTACTTCAGTATGGACGCAAGCGGCGGTTTCAATGTGTCATATTTCGCGCCCTTAGCACGCGCGCAAGCTCCTCACCCTGCTCGTGGCCAAGGATTCAAAAGGGAAATTGTTGTAACGGGATGCGTATATCACTGAATACAAAGCGATGAATGTAGGTAATATGGTTTTCTGAGAAACACTGGGAAGATGGTGCCAATATGTCGAATTAAAGCCAAATTCCCGTTACTCTGGTTCATAGAAACAACTTTTTTAAAGGATTATTTTTGGCACAGCGATAGGCTGATCGAATAATTATGCGTAGCTAACTGTCATACCACGTTAGTTAGAGATGAATAATAGTTTGTTGACCCCGGTTTAAAATCTTGATCTAGAAACTGGTGAGTAACGTATCCATGAATATTAAACCGAAATTTCTCGTGATAAATCCCTAACATTTTCAAATCATAATCAAAATCGATCCAGTACTTTTCGAGGAAAATGATAATAGACATACCTACACACACACACATGAAGCGGTCTTCGTTTAGTTGTGTCGTGCGTGGCACATGTGTAAGAAAAGTTTTTATTATTCAGGAGAAAGTTTAGAGGCGTTACCTACTTTAAACATTCTCCTGAAGAATAAATTTATTTGGGTGTCTTATACATTTAAGATCGTAGGCACATACTTTATCCTGAGTTCTACACACTTAACTAAAGCGTATGATCACAAATAACTTAGCATTTTGATGTGTAATGATAACGTGGAACCTGTTTAATAGCACATAATAAACTGCCTCTAGACCTCCGCATACAAGAGGCAGCCGCCCTGTATGCGGCAAGGAGCGGGTCATCCCGGTTTGTGCCGGTGGACCGGGAGATTGAGAGTATGGTGAGGTTTGCAGAGACGTCTCATCCTGCTAAGCAAATGGCTTTGGAGTTCATGTGCCTGGCAGACCAACAGCTCGTGCACGGCCAGAACGTGCAGGCAGTGCGAATATTCACTGACGGCAGCAAGATTGAGTGGAAGGTCGGAGCCGCATTATCCTTATGGGATAATGATGGTGAAGTCCAGAACCTCAAACTTAGCCTTGCCGCGTACTGCACTGTCTACCAGGCGGAACTTCTGGCCATTTGTAAGGCAACGGACGTAATCCTCAAGCGCAAAGAGACAAGCTATGGCTTGTACAGTGACTCAATGGCAGCATTGCAGACACTGGCAGGCCATGGCTCTCTCCATCCTCTGGCGGTCCGCGCAAGAGCGAATATCGCTCTGGCATTGACCCAAGAAAAAGCTGTGTCTCTTTACTGGGTTAAGGCCCACGCGGGCTTGCCAGGGAACGAGCGCGCGGACGAGCTGGCGAAGAAAGCAGCATTGTCGTTACGGAGGAAGCCGGACTATGACCAGTGTCCGGTTTCATTCATCAAGCGTCAGATCCGTTTGGATTCGCTTGATGAATGGAATCGGAGATACGTGTCGGGCGAGACGGCCTCGGTGACGAAAATGTTCCTTCCGGACGCCGTGGCAGCCTACCGTATTGTGAAACGGGTGAGGCCAACAGGAGTGCTCACGCAGGTTTTAACGGGGCACGGTGGGTTCTCAGAATACTTAAACCGTTTTAAATGTAAGGAGAGCCCATCGTGCACCTGCGACCCCAATATTGCGGAATCGGTTCCTCACATCATCCTGGACTGTCCGATATACGCCAGACAAAGATACAATCTGGAGCAAGAACTGGGTATGAGACTGCTAAGGCAGAACGTGCGGGATATTATGTCGGGAAAAAGCAGAAATAAATTTATAGCCTACTGCGAGAGTGTAGCACAAATGGTTATAGACAAGAATAAAACTTGATAATAAAACTATGTTTCGTTTTATATTATGTATATAGATATCGTAAACATAGGAAATAGATTGTAAAATAGCATAAGCAGTAGGTTAAGAGTAGTATATAATAAATAGATGTAAGAAATAACTGTATGAGAATCTGTATAAGAAATAAATGTGTATTTTGTAAAAGTAAGATAATTATAGCATAAAAATAGTCTTTTTTTTTTAAATTGTGGTAGTGAGATGTATAAAATAACTATATTGTAATTTAAGAAAACATGTAAATAAAAACAACATGAAAAAATTATTTTCCCTGTTTAGTAATAAAGTAAACGCATAAATAGCTAGCAGAATAGGTAGTAGGTAAAATGTGGGAGTCCCACCCACTGAATAAATGGCGAAGGATGAAAGAAAGATAAAGTATGAAGCATAAAAGTGCGAGAGGAATAAAAGCGAGAACTGGTATGAATGAGAATAAGATATAAAATAGGCACCAACTTTGTGATGGAACTAGTCCTTAAAAAAAAAAAAAAAAAAATATCACATAATAATATGTTAGGGCCTTCATAAAGACGACGTTTGACATTACTACACTTCTCATCGAAATACCAGTGAAATTCGGTTCGGTTTCGGTTTGTATGAGTTTTATGTATTTTAATACATCATATCAGCCGAAAGACGTCCACTGCTGGACATAGGCCTCCCCCAAGTGTCACCACATTGACCGGTCCCGTGCGTCCCGCATCCAGCGAATTCCCGCAACCTTCACCAGGTCATCGGTCCACCTGGTGGGAGGCCTTCCAACGCATCGTCTTCCGGTTCGCGGTCGCCACTCCAGAACTTTTCTGCCCCATCGGCCATCCGTTCTGCGAGCAATGTGCCCTGCCCACTGCCACTTAAGTTTGGCAATTCTTCGGGCTATGTCGGTAACCCTGGTTCTCTTGCGGATCTCTACATTTCTGATTCGATCACGCAAGGATACTCCGAGCATAGCCCTCTCCATTGCCCTTTGCGTGACTGTAAGCTTTCTGATGAGGCCCATTGTGAGCGACCACTTCTCAGAGCCATAGGTCATCACTGGCAACACACACTGGTCATAGACTTTCGTCTTGAGACACTGTGGTAAGTTGGACGAGAAGACACCGCGCAATTTCCCGAACGCTGCCCAGCCGAGTCGGATTCGACGGTTGACCTCTTTCTCGAAGTTGGCCCTACCCAACTGGATCGTTTGTCCCAGGTAGACATAATCTTCCACAATTTCGAGTGTAGAGTCTCCAACCTTGATAGGAGTGGGTGTTACACGGGCATTCAACATTACCTTGGTTTTGTCCATGTTCATTTTAAGACCCACTCTTTCGGAAGCTCTACTGAGGTCATCGAGCATTATACTGAGGTCCTCCATGGTCTCAGCCATGACTACTATATCGTCGGCAAACCGAAGGTGAGTGATGTACTCGCCATTGACGTTGATGCCTAGCCCTCTCCAGTCCAGAACCTTGAAGACATCCTCCAGTGCAGCGGTGAACAGTTTCGGAGATATGACGTCTCCCTGTCTCACACCTCGCTGCAGAAAGATAGGTTCCAAAGCCTGATCCTGAAGTCGGACTGACATGGTGGCGTTTTTTTACAAACACTTCAACACCTTGATGTACCGGTAGTCGATTTGGCACCGTTGGAGAGACTGCAGTACAGCCCAAGTCTCGATTGAATCGAAGGCTTTCTCGTAGTCCACAAACGCTAAACAGAGAGGCAGGTTATACTCTTCGGTCTTCTGTATAACCTGCCGCAGCGTATATATGTGGTCTACGGTGCTAAAGCCTTTTCGGAATCCGGCTTGTTCGGGAGGCTGGAAATCGTCAAACCTGCGCGCGAGACGATTCGTGATGACTCTTGAAAACAGCTTGTAGACATGGCTAAGAAGTGAGATGGGCCTATAGTTCTTTAATAGGGCATTGTCACCCTTCTTGAAAAAGAGTACCACCATACCCCTGCACCATGCCTGTGGCGTTTTCCCCTCGAGTATGACGGCACCAAACAGCTTCTGAAGGGCCTTAAGTATTGGTTTTCCACCCGCCTTCAGGAGTTCGGCCGTAATGCCATCATCACCCGGTGCCTTGTTGTTCTTAAGCTGTTTAAGAGCCATCCTAATCTCGTACAGGCTGACGTCCGGTATGTCTTCGGTATAGTGACGGGTCAATCTAGCTCTAGGGTCTTTTACTAGTTTCGCGACGGGTTTACTGGTTGACGTGTACAACTGCCCATAGAATTTCTCGATCTCCCTCAGAAGCTCCGGTTTGGCGGATATGATCCTGCCATCGTCGGTCTTCAGTTTCGTGAGCTGGCTCTGCCCAATAGATAGATCTCTTGCAAAGACCTTGGAGCCCTTATTCCGCTCAATTGCGTCTTTAATACGCTCAGTATTATAGCGGCGGAGGTCACTTTTCAAGGACTTTGAGATCCGTCTATTAAGCCGCCGGTATTTCAACGCATCGTCTGAAGACTGCAGGATCATCTCACGCCTCTCCTTCATAAGCTTGAGAGTAGGATCAGAGATCTTTTTGTTTATATATGTACGGCGGGTCTTGAAAAACTTAGACACGACCGAATGGACAGCTTCCACGAACCCGTCGCTGTATTCGTCCACGGAGCTCCCTTGGCACTCGAAACTATTCTGGAGTTCGAGCTGAAAGCTCTCGGGGTTTTGGATCTGGATCTGTGCTGGACGGAGCGTTGACTTCATCAGTCGAGACCTTTCAAGCTTGATATTAATGTTCAATGTGCCTCTTACCATTCGGTGATCGCTCCCGGTTTTCACCGAATTGATCACAGAGACATCATTGAACATTTGCTTCTTGGTTGACATGATGAAGTCGATCTCGTTTTTGTTGCACCATCGGGGCTTTGCCGGGTCCACTTCCTATGCTCCTTCTCCATAAAACTGGCCAGTAGGTGACCCCGGTGGTTCCGACGTCCAACTCCAAATTGCCCCACTTGCAGCTCATCCTCGTCTCGTTTGCCCAGTTTTGCGTCGATGTCCCCCATAACAACGGTGAAGTGAGTTTTAAAACCATGCATGGCTATAGAGATATCCTCATACATGGTCTCTAACTCGTCATCGAGGTGTGCCGAGGTCGGTGCGTAGACCAGTATGACCTTCAGCGAATATCTCGAGGATATTCTGAGTATAAGGTACGCCACCCTGGTCGACACACTCTCGATCTTCACCACGTTGTTCACAAGGGACCTGTGGACGATAAACCCGACACCACCCTGGGACTGCCGGTCACCCTCTCGGAAATAGAGCAGGTCAGGTTTGAGGATTATCGAGTCCTCCCCCTCTCTTCGGACTTCAGATAACCCTATAATTCTCCATCGCAACCTGCTCAATTCTTCCTCGAGTTCGGCTATCTTCTCGTCGGTCCGGAGTGTTCGCGTGTTGTATGTTGCCAGGGCCAGTCGTCGGTGTTTATTGGGGTAGCCTCCGGGGATTCTTCGCACCCCTTGCCACGCCATCGCCTTGACCGCTACCGTAGTCGAGGGTAGACGGGCTGCCGGGTACTCGGGGCCGTTTTTTCTTTGTGCTATTCATTTGGTTTGGGGGGGGTTTGCCTTAATCGCCACGCTTGGCCGGCGGGTTGGCGATCGCAGTTTGTTGTTGAAGAGCAAAGAGAACGCTGGTGTATCCCTTAGTCGCCTCTTACGACACCCACGGAAAGATATGGGATGGTGAGATTCTTTACGTCCGACACCATACGGAACAACATTTTTATACATTAAACAAAAAAAATAAAAAGATGATGACAGTTAATTGCGGATATTGTAAGGCATCGTTTAACGAATATTTACGTTTCAAATTAAAATTATTTTCTTTAGCTATAGTGTTTTGTTCAACAGATGTGTTTTTAATCCCCGACGAGAAAAAAAGAGGGGTGTTATAAGTTTGACGTGTGTACCTGTGTGTTTGTGTATATTTATATTTGTATACATGTTTTTTGTGTATTTATGGATCTGTATGTGGCATCATAGCTCCTAAACGGATGATTCGATTTTGATTTCGTTTATTTTTGTTTATTGTTAGCTATGTTTGATGAAAATCGATTGTTCTTCAATCCAGCACTGTGCAAAGCGCTCTCTCTGTCTTCGATAAACCTTATTTCTTCCGTAGTTACTATACAGCATGATCTTACTCTCGTCACAAAATAAAACTTTGCTGATGACCAATTTAAGTGCTCACGTGCAAAGTTAAGTCTACCGTCAATTTTGGGCCATTAGCTGGTTTATGAGGTTTCAGGCCACGCACCGTCAATCTTCTTCTAATGATAGAATCGCTCACAGTCAATCCTCGAACACCACGGAGGCGTTGCTGCAGTTGAATAGAGTAAAAGGTCAAAGGTCAAAGTCCGGCCCAGTGCGAGTCGGACTCGCGCACGAAGGGTGCCGTACTTGGTAAATTGCGGTTTACGATTTATGACGTATTAAAAAAAAACTACACCCTAGATCTCGTTCAAACCAATTTTCGGTGGCAGTTTACATGGTATTGTACACCATATACTTTTTTAAGTTTATCATTCTCTTATTTTAGAAGTTACAGGGGGGGGGACACACATTTTACCACTTTGGAAGAGTCTCTCGCACAAACTATTCAGTTTAGAAAAAAAAAATTGGAAACCTCAATATCAATTTTGAAGACCTATCCATAGATACCCCACACGTATGGGTTTGATGAAAAAAAATATTTTAAGTTTCAGTTTCAAGTATGGGTAACCCACAATATTTTTTTTTGTAATTATTTTTGTGTGAAAATCTTAACGCGGCTCACAGAATAATATCGTTTAATACAAATAGAATAACACATCAGAATCAGAATCAGATCGTAGAATACATCTATTTACCAAGTTTCAACAGCATAGTTCTTATAGTTTCGGAAAAAAGTGGCTGTGACATACGGACGGACAGACAGACAGACAGACAGACATGACGAATCTATAAGGGTTCCGTTTTTTGCCATTTGGCTACGGAACCCTAAAAAAGGCGATTTCTTAGAGAAACTGACGCAATATACCGGTCATCGTACTCAGACGTGCCTCGATATCTACTAGCAGATCCTGGACGGCGAATAAACATACGCTGATAGATTCTATTATCAGTACAGAGGCTAACATCATGCAGCCACAACACGCTGACTATGCCCTGAATCCAGCAACGCCAAGACTTGGGTGGCTTCCGTGGGCGAGTTATCCATATTTATTAGGAAAAATCTATTTGGTAGGATGTTACAGAGCTTACTTAATATCACTATTTTTAAAAACTACATTCTTCACAAAAAAAAATGTGTTCAAATGCAGAAATTCCGACGGAATACGCATTGAAAACTATCTCCACATTCATTTATTGGATGAAAATTCGTAAATTCAAATTTGGAATTGTGGTGCACCATTGTGAAGACTGCCATTGGCATTATTTTTAATGATATCACTCCTTCGATTTTTTTGATGAGAAGTGTATGTTCACATGGAGTAAGTTAGACTACCCGTATGGTACGTAATTTTGTAGGTATTAACTTAAACATGGACATAATATCACAACTTGCTCACATCATAACCTATCATTGTATTTCAGGAAAATGTCCACTATTGGACATAAACCTCCCCCCAAGGCATGCTATAACAACTTATCCTGCCATCTTGCGTGCCTGCCCTCATCGAATTCCCTACGAAAACGTCACTAATCGTGTTTGGTCATAAAAAGTGGGCGCATAACATCAGGATTCGCCAGTACACTAGTACATTTCATTACGCAAGTCTCAACATTTAATTTATTCAAATACATTTTGATCATCACGACGTAAAATATAAGCCATTCAGACTTTCAACAAAAAAGGCTGGAGAACAACAAAAAGATAAAATACTCACAAACAGAATATTATGTTCTATTGAAGGCAATTCATTTAAACGTAAAGATTGATGGGAGTCCCATTTACTTTCGATCTGCAAAACCCGACGTATAAACACGGGTTGTTGACATGTAAAAAGATTTTATGTTCTGTACATACATTCGGATATCGTCGGGAAACATTCTGGGAAGCTGCTAAAACCTGGTCCTGAGTGAAAGCGCGGTAACTAGGGCGGGTTATGACGCGGTTATGTGGCCACGGTGTATCGCGAGTTGTTGTAGCGGGCAGTTAGGGTAGACATGTTTTCACGACGAGGTTACTTCGTCACATCGCGCTAGGCAACCGTCAAAGTTACTTCAGTATGGACGCAAGCGGCGGTTTCAATGTGTCATATTTCGCGCCCTTAGCACGCGCGCAAGCTCCTCACCCTGCTCGTGGCCAAGGATTCAAAAGGGAAATTGTTGTAACGGGATGCGTATATCACTGAATACAAAGCGATGAATGTAGGTAATATGGTTTTCTGAGAAACACTGGGAAGATGGTGCCAATATGTCGAATTAAAGCCAAATTCCCGTTACTCTGGTTCATAGAAACAACTTTTTTAAAGGATTATTTTTGGCACAGCGATAGGCTGATCGAATAATTATGCGTAGCTAACTGTCATACCACGTTAGTTAGAGATGAATAATAGTTTGTTGACCCCGGTTTAAAATCTTGATCTAGAAACTGGTGAGTAACGTATCCATGAATATTAAACCGAAATTTCTCGTGATAAATCCCTAACATTTTCAAATCATAATCAAAATCGATCCAGTACTTTTCGAGGAAAATGATAATAGACATACCTACACACACACACATGAAGCGGTCTTCGTTTAGTTGTGTCGTGCGTGGCACATGTGTAAGAAAAGTTTTTATTATTCAGGAGAAAGTTTAGAGGCGTTACCTACTTTAAACATTCTCCTGAAGAATAAATTTATTTGGGTGTCTTATACATTTAAGATCGTAGGCACATACTTTATCCTGAGTTCTACACACTTAACTAAAGCGTATGATCACAAATAACTTAGCATTTTGATGTGTAATGATAACGTGGAACCTGTTTAATAGCACATAATAAACTGCCTCTAGACCTCCGCATACAAGAGGCAGCCGCCCTGTATGCGGCAAGGAGCGGGTCATCCCGGTTTGTGCCGGTGGACCGGGAGATTGAGAGTATGGTGAGGTTTGCAGAGACGTCTCATCCTGCTAAGCAAATGGCTTTGGAGTTCATGTGCCTGGCAGACCAACAGCTCGTGCACGGCCAGAACGTGCAGGCAGTGCGAATATTCACTGACGGCAGCAAGATTGAGTGGAAGGTCGGAGCCGCATTATCCTTATGGGATAATGATGGTGAAGTCCAGAACCTCAAACTTAGCCTTGCCGCGTACTGCACTGTCTACCAGGCGGAACTTCTGGCCATTTGTAAGGCAACGGACGTAATCCTCAAGCGCAAAGAGACAAGCTATGGCTTGTACAGTGACTCAATGGCAGCATTGCAGACACTGGCAGGCCATGGCTCTCTCCATCCTCTGGCGGTCCGCGCAAGAGCGAATATCGCTCTGGCATTGATCCAAGAAAAAGCTGTGTCTCTTTACTGGGTTAAGGCCCACGCGGGCTTGCCAGGGAACGAGCGCGCGGACGAGCTGGCGAAGAAAGCAGCATTGTCGTTACGGAGGAAGCCGGACTATGACCAGTGTCCGGTTTCATTCATCAAGCGTCAGATCCGTTTGGATTCGCTTGATGAATGGAATCGGAGATACGTGTCGGGCGAGACGGCCTCGGTGACGAAAATGTTCCTTCCGGACGCCGTGGCAGCCTACCGTATTGTGAAACGGGTGAGGCCAACAGGAGTGCTCACGCAGGTTTTAACGGGGCACGGTGGGTTCTCAGAATACTTAAACCGTTTTAAATGTAAGGAGAGCCCATCGTGCACCTGCGACCCCAATATTGCGGAATCGGTTCCTCACATCATCCTGGACTGTCCGATATACGCCAGACAAAGATACAATCTGGAGCAAGAACTGGGTATGAGACTGCTAAGGCAGAACGTGCGGGATATTATGTCGGGAAAAAGCAGAAATAAATTTATAGCCTACTGCGAGAGTGTAGCACAAATAGTTATAGACAAGAATAAAACTTGATAATAAAACTATGTTTCGTTTTATATTATGTATATAGATATCGTAAACATAGGAAATAGATTGTAAAATAGCATAAGCAGTAGGTTAAGAGTAGTATATAATAAATAGATGTAAGAAATAACTGTATGAGAATCTGTATAAGAAATAAATGTGTATTTTGTAAAAGTAAGATAATTATAGCATAAAAATAGTCTTTTTTTTTAAATTGTGGTAGTGAGATGTATAAAATAACTATACCAGGCCCCTCAGAAAGTATTGCGAAAAAAAGTTTTTATATATGGGAGACTGGCCAGTTATAATGTTTTTCGAAAATATGATTATTTATAAGTAAAAATAAGTAAGTTCCAATTTAAAAATTTCCCTCCACATTTTTTGCGAGTTAATTCAAAGTATTGTGTCTCACTGAAATATGGATCTGCGCCGGGAACATTTTAGAGCTATGATTTTATACGATTTCAAGTGTCGCCTGAAACCGGATGAATCGTACGATAGACTTCAAATGGCATTCATGGATGAAGGCCCTTCCAAGGCAACCGTGTATCGTTGGTATAACGAATTCAAGCGCGGTCGACCAACTTTGGGGGATGACGAAAGAAGCGGTCGCCCTTTGACGGCTGTTACCGAAGAAAACGTGCTAGCAGTGAAAAATTTAATCCAAGACAATAGGCGAATTACATATCAGGAGATTCAACACATATTGAAGATTGGATCGGGAAGCGTTCACGAGATTCTACACAGCCATCTTCGCGTGAGGAGGATAGTATCACGCTGGGTGCCGCACAACCTCACCGATGCTCAGAAGCAGGCCCGGGTGGAATGGTGCCGTGATATGCTTAACAAATTTGAAGCAGGCTCGTCTCGGCGTGTTTACGACATCGTTACAGGTGATGAGTCCTGGATTTATCAATACGACCCAGAAACCAAGCGCCAGTCGACTGTTTGGGTGTTTCAAAATGAGCCAACGCCTACCAAAGTGAAGCGATCTGGAAGCGGGGGTAAGATTTTGATCGCTAGCTTTTTTAATTTGACTGGCCACTTGGTATCAATTCCCTTACGGGATCAAAGAAGCATTAATGCCGAATCGTATACTACCAAATGTTTGCCAGAAGTTTTCTCTGTTATAAGCAACAAGCGACCAAACACAGGGCTCCGAGGGCTACTGCTCCACCACGACAATGCACCTGCGCACACCGCACTCAAAACGAGGGACTTCCTGGACAGCACGCCAGTCAAACTCCTGGGTCACCCTCCTTACAGCCCTGATCTAGCACCGTGTGACTTCTTTTTATTCCCAAAAATAAAAAATCAGCTCAAAGGGATACAATTTTCGTCGCCGGAAGATGCGCTGGCTGCGTTCGAGCAGGCTGTGAACGAGGTGTCTGCGGCGGACTGGAAAAAGTGTTTTGAAAACTGGTTTAGGCGCATGAATCTTTGTATAGAGGCTGGTGGAAAGTACTTTGAAAAGATTTAATAAAAATATATGTACGTATAGAACAATTTTTTTTAGTTTCGCAAAACTTTCTGAGTGTCCCACGTATTGTAATTTAAGAAAACATGTAAATATAAACAACATGAAAAAATTATTTTCCCTGTTTAGTAATAAAGTAAACGCATAAATAGCTAGCAGAATAGGTAGTAGGTAAAATGTGGGAGTCCCACCCACTGAATAAATGGCGAAGGATGAAAGAAAGATAAAGTATGAAGCATAAAAGTGCGAGAGGAATAAAAGCGAGAACTGGTATGAATGAGAATAAGATATAAAATAGGCACCAACTTTGTGGTGGAACTAGTCCTTAAAAAAAAAAAAAAAAAAAAAATAGCACATAATAATATGTTAGGGCCTTCATAAAGACGACGTTTGACATTACTACACTTCTCATCGAAATACCAGTGAAATTCGGTTCGGTTTCGGTTTGTATGAGTTTTATGTATTTTAATACATCATATCAGCCGAAAGACGTCCACTGCTGGACATAGGCCTCCCCCAAGTGTCACCACATTGACCGGTCCCGTGCGTCCCGCATCCAGCGAATTCCCGCAACCTTCACCAGGTCATCGGTCCACCTGGTGGGAGGCCTTCCAACGCATCGTCTTCCGGTTCGCGGTCGCCACTCCAGAACTTTTCTGCCCCATCGGCCATCCGTTCTGCGAGCAATGTGCCCTGCCCACTGCCACTTAAGTTTGGCAATTCTTCGGGCTATGTCGGTAACCCTGGTTCTCTTGCGGATCTCTACATTTCTGATTCGATCACGCAAGGATACTCCGAGATACTCGATCACGCGAGGTTACTTCGTCACATCGCGCTAGGCAACCGTCAAAGTTACTTCAGTATGGACGCAAGCGGCGGTTTCAATGTGTCATATTTCACGCCCTTAGCACGCGCGCAAGCTCCTCACCCTGCTCGTGGCCAAGGATTCAAAAGGGAAATTGTTGTAACGGGATGCGTATATCACTGAATACAAAGCGATGAATGTAGGTAATATGGTTTTCTGAGAAACACTGGGAAGATGGTGCCAATATGTCGAATTAAAGCTAAATTCCCGTTACTCTGGTTCATAGAAACAACTTTTTTAAAGGATTATTTTTGGCACAGCGATAGGCTGATCGAATAATTATGCGTAGCTAACTGTCATACCACGTTAGTTAGAGATGAATAATAGTTTGTTGACCCCGGTTTAAAATCTTGATCTAGAAACTGGTGAGTAACGTATCCATGAATATTAAACCGAAATTTCTCGTGATAAATCCCTAACATTTTGTTTTTTATCGCTGATAGAATGACATTTGTCTAGTCTAGAGCCTCTTAATATTATCTGTGGCTGAACTAATATTATAAAGGGATCATATTTTTTGTTTGGTCATGGAAGGACTGATACCGATTAGGAAAACATTTTTAACCATAGAACTACAATATCGTTGAGAGCCGAAGATAATTTTATTTTGGAGAAAGGCACAGCACCTGTGGCAATGTTTACAAGAGGTTAGATCACGTTAATAAAAGTTTATTTTATTTTTATTACATATTCAGAGATTTTTTTACAATGAGCTTTGACCTTCAGTCGTTAATTGTGTGAAACGGCTACAACATCACAATCCACAAGCACAAGCAAGTTACCTGGCTGCATTTATTTAGCTGGAGTTTTTTTATTTAGCTGGAGTATAAATGTTAAACACTATTTATTGGTCATTAGATATTTCACTTTACTCTTAAGCTACATTTTCAATATTAAGTCGCTACCGCTTATAAATCGCACCACACGTCTATAATAGGTACTCGTAAAGAATATCATACGGCCAAAGTGTTGGGATACGAGCGTTTTGGGAATTATAACTTGCGCTGGACTCGCAAATGTACATATATCATTTGCGATTTGGAGGAGTTGGGGTAGAATCCCAAGTTCTCACAGGTTAAGGTGTGGACATAAAGGATTGGATTTAGTGTGTTGTTTATTCTTTCGGTTTCCGTATCTTTTCATATACTTTTAACGTATTTTGTTGGTTAAGAGTTGACTGTCTGACGTTTATTGGTGATCTAATAGGCGTGAAAGTACTCACAAATATTGAGAAAAATTACTATAGGATGAACACTGAAATAGGAAAACCTAATTTTTGCCTACATTCAGTCGAGCCATAATCCACCCCGCCATTGCCCGGCATTGGGCCGGCGGGACGGATTATGGCCCAGTCTGAGTCTGAGCAGGTAAGTGAATGTAACAGGCCTTCGAATTTTTAGATCTAGGACATGTCGGTTCTCTCACAATGTTTTTCTTCACCGATTTGAGAGCAGTTGTTTTTTTTTTTTATAACCTGCAGGCTCGCGCTTGACCACAATCTCACCTGATGGTAAGCGATGATGTGTTCGACTGTGAAACACGCTTGCCTAGAAATAACCTATTCACTCTTGACTGTTGTTCTGTTGTTGAAGTTGTGATCAAATAACTAACGCATAGTAAAGTGCGACCTACGACACGTAAGTCGTGGCCCTTAGCCCTGGGCCACCACTGCTCTGACGCCTTATTAGCCCAAAAATTAAAGACATTCAACAGTGTGCTGACTGTTAGACCAATATTAAACATTAGTAATTCGTAAACTTGTAACTTTCGTTTTGGCGTTCTGTAGTTTCTGCCTACCCGCATGGGAAAAAGGCGTGAGTTTATGTATGTATGTATGTATGTAATCCGTAAACTTTCTAGGCACTAGATAAAATATTATTGATTTACACCTTATTAAATTACAATTGGAAATTGTAGTCAGAATCATACCGAAAATATATTCATGAAATCTTCCGCGTTGTGAACCAGCCTTACTCCTAAACCCTTTCTCAATATTTCTCCAAGGTTTTGCCTTGCAAAGTATTTTTTGTATCCACATTTTTGTCAAAAGGAAATGCCCTATCTATACGGAAGACGGCGTTCTTACGTTTTCCGGTGCTTACATATCGGTAATCCATGCTGACGCGGGGATATTATTGTACCGAGTTTTGAGATGCTTATTGTAAAGGTAAATTGGGAGAAGCAGAGTGTTTCTCGCATCGCAATATACTTTGTAAGTTTCTAAAACTGACTTTGGGAAAGAGGTCTTTTGAAAGTTTTTGTAAATAATGATAGTTAGGTACAAAAAGCATTTCATTTGCTGTTAATTCGTTTTTTTTTTGTTTTTTTTGTCTTCAACCATCTTTTTATCTATCTAACTACATTGTGTCATCTAATTTCATGGAGAACTGGCCTTAGGCAAATCTGAGGAAAACAAGAGGACTTTGCGATATGTTCGCTATTCTATCAGGGTTAACAATTGTCAACTGTCACTTTCATTCTAAGTGGATTTTATGCTGTTGTGTTTGTGTTGTGAGGAAGGGGTAGGATACCTTCCTAGATTGTATATAACTGTCATTTAGATTAATGTTGCCACGATTGAAGGTTTTTATTCTACTGATTCTGTTTGTACGTATTTCAAGATTTATCGAATAACATTTTATGATATATCCCATTTCTATAAGGTCACCACTCTCATTCTATTTACTATGATTATTTGGAAAACCAGTTGACTTAACGTTGACAAAAAAGTCAAGTTGTAGCCTTTTCAGAAGCCGCAGTATTTTGTGTCAATGCCAATTATCTACTTGAGAAAAAACTACAACTGAATGCTTGAGTGTATTTTATTTTTTTGTTTAACTGTGATAATGCTAGATTACGTAAACCTACAGCATTGGTTTTATTTGCGTTAATTAAAGAAGATGTAAGCCTCGTCATACTCGTATTCTTATGTATGTTCCAGCTACTATAGACCTTCTTCCTCCCATGCATACTATGCTTGCTTTCCGGTAATTTTTCCAACATCATTAGATTCCCTAATACCATTGGATACAACTCAACACATTTATTGTGTTTATATACTATGCTTAGTTTTTCAAACATATTATAAAGAAATCAATTAGGAAATGCCTTTAAAAATTCTTTATGCACTTTGAAAGTCTTCGAAAGTCTCATATTCATGTTTTAATTTAAAATAGTTTTCATTAATTAATCTCATATCTACTTAGGTACCTACCTTTTTTAATAGATCCAAAGGAACATGGAATTATCGTAAATCTATCCTCAGCTTCGTGAAAGAGTAGAGTATCGAGGTCAACGCAATTTTTTGTGCATCCAAAATAAGATAAGCAGGTGCTATTACCGGAAGTCCTTATCGTAAACACTTAGACACCCGAGATGGGCGGCAAAAGTCAAACGTAAACTTCGAGGAAATTCGGTCATTCAAATGAATAACTACGTTAGACCTTTGAAGTTACCACGTCACCAAGCGTATAAAGAGCACTTTTCAACATTGCTAAAAGAAAACATCTAGCGAAAAATTTAGGGCCTGAAACACGTAGCATTGAATTGCGCGTTATCAATGAAAAATTTGGCCTAATGACGTACCTAGTTATCGTTAATAGAA